>OX460929.1:2300796-2399623 GCA_949788335.1 Salpingus planirostris
GCCTCCGGAATCCCAGTACATACTGTATTATTATTATTATTATTAATTAATGAATGAATTAATTATCTTAGCCGTAACTCCATAATTGTATCATCTCTCTGTTTGTTTGATTGGTCAGGTTGTTTGTGTCTTTCTTCTCTCTTTATGATTATCATTATTATTACAGAGTGTTCAATAATGTAAATGCTAGTAGTTTTTTTATTGGACACTTGGTATATTATCGTTTCTCCGCGCCTCTTTTGTCTGTCTGTCCGTAGTCTGCCGGTTCGTATCGATCATTTTCGTGTGGGTGATTCTTATCTTGGCATTGGCGAATTTCCTCCCCGTTTTTATCATCGTTCGATATCTCCGCTTGTGCTGGGGTGCGTCGCGAGTGCGATTTACGAATATTTAGATTCGCTTAGGTATTTATTTATTCATTTTTAAAAAATGATGACGGTTTGTATTCCGCTAAGAAAAAAAAACATTCCTGGAGAGGAATTTAAAAAATTTATCACTTTAACATCTGGATGACCTCCAATTACCAGTTTCCCTTCAAGGTAGCTTTGTCAATTTAAGGGTAATTATGCATGCTTATACCATCATTGATATCCTAAGGACTCGTCTCAGAAAAGATAATGGTATCAAAGTTATTTCGGAAAAACTGTTGTCGATACCTCATCTTTAACGGCCTGTAACTCCGTCATCATAAGAAATCGGACATCGGTTCATAGGAAGTTTTCGTCATCATTTTCATCAAGGAATACGTCATTAAAATATTGCCAACGAATTACGGGACACCCTGTATATGTGAAACATATATATCATAATTATGATTACTACTATTCTGCTTTTACACTAAATTAATTACTCTTCTATGTTTATAACAGTACCTAAGTACATATAACTACAAAAGTGAAGGAATAATTTAGTTGTAGGCTATATAAAATAAATTCGTATTCGGTTTTCGAACTCTTATTCTCTTGAAAACGTGTGCGAATCGCTAGTAATCTCGTTATTCATTATATAGTGTATTCTGCCTTCTCTGACTAAATTGTAACGACGCTCCCCGAGCGCCGTTACTAGAACTCCGATCTTGTCGTGTATTTTCCCCGGTTTCCGTTATCACCTCTGTCGTCACCGTTTTGTTCTAGAACATTCTTCCCTTTCTCCGGACCCGAGTCCATAAAAGGCCGCTCCCGCTAGTTTTCCGGCAGTCTATGTTATGCCGGAGAAATAGCACGGTCATAGACGTTTGAGATAACCGCCTACCAGTTTTTCCGCTGTCGGATACTTCCCAGCAATCCCTAACGTACCCGTTAACCGACCGTCGGCTGTCCCGGTCAACTCCTGTCAACAACCCCCTCAGTTAATCGACCGTCGGCGTTTTCCCGGTCAAAACCCTTCGACTAACAAACCACCTGCGTTCCGTCCGTCGGCTTTTTCCCGGACTTCCCACACCGAATCGCCACCACCTCCGGGTGGTTCCCAAAAGCCTGTAAAAGGGTTCCCCGTGACACCGCCCCGGCATTCCTGCCTGGTGTTCTAGTTCACCTCCGGTGAACATCCCTCTTTCTGTTACGTTTCGTTACTAGTCTAAGCCTAGCTTAAGCCGGTCAGGGTAGAATAAGACATTACCGTTATTTGTGTACCGTTTGTGTTCGTCCATTTATTTGCCGTTTGCGAAATAAAACTTCGTTCACAGACCCCTGGGTTTATTTATTCTTCGACTTTGAGAAACCCCGGCAAACGAGTGCTTCCTCGTTAAACGAAGCTGGCGCCCGAGCAACCCCGACCGACCGAGGCGCGTCACAAATTGGCGCCCGAGCAGGGACCCTGAAGGAAGTTCTACTCCAACCAATCCAGCCCAGAGGTCCGCACTCCAGTCGGTCATCACCGAGAGGGACTATTGTGGACTTTGGCTTTCCAGGATGTCAAAGCCCACGAAGATCGGTACCGACCTGGCTGAAGAGTGTCCGTTCCTGACTCCAGTAACCCAGGACCGTTCCACCCCCGTTACGGTGGGACTCGAGGTGGCCGACCAGCGCGTGGGCTATGTCTACGGGCTCAAAAAGGACGAGCTCATGACCGAGGCGGAAAAGTTCGGTCTGCCGTCCGCGGGCACCGTCGAGGATCTCCGTCGTCGCGTGGTGCGGTTCCTGAGGGACGGGTCGGCCGCGATGGGAGCCGTTCCCAAGGGCGAGGGCCAGCCGGCTGCAAACGCGCCGTCCGCGGAGCACGCCGACGCTCGGCAAGCCGCCGTCATCCAGGCTGCCGTCGCCCAAGCCCTCGCCGCCCAGTCGTCCGGTCGACCGACGGCTGCATTCGAATCCGCCCGGTTAAACGTACAATTTGACGGGACGTCGGACCCGCTCGCGTTTCTGGAACGAATCGACGACGTCCAGACCCGGTACCGCGTCGCCGACGACCGGCTGCTCTCCATCCTGCCGGAAGTACTCACGGGCTCCGCTCTGCAGTGGTACCGGAACAACGTCGGCCATTGGGAGACGTGGGCCGAATTCGTGGACGAATTCCGAGGCTTTTACCTGCCGGCCGATTTCGAAATCTTCCTGCGGGAGCAGGTGACGACCCGCAAACAGCGTCCCCACGAAGCCGGTACCGACTACGTCACCGCCGTCCAGACCCTGGCTCGTCGCCTAGGGGGCCTTTCGACCCAGGACGAGCTCTTTTGGCTGTACCGCAACTTGCGGCCAGAATATCGGCTGTACATTCGCCGATCCGATATTCACAGCGTGAGCGACCTGATAACGCGTATAAAAGAATACGAGGTCATCGCCGCGGAAGTACCGCAAAAAGAGCCCCGACCGATAAGCAGCGATAACGCGAACCGCCGCCCGGCGGCTATCGCGCCGTCACGGACCGCGTCCCCACCGCCGCGGGGCGCCGAGACGACGCCACGGCCGGCCGCCGCGAATACCGGGCCTCCGATCGAGAACCCGAGGCGAGCGTGCTGGAGATGCGGCAGCGCGACGCACAGTCGCTCCAACTGCACCGGGACCCCGATCCTGTTTTGTTCCCGGTGCGGGACAAGGGGAGTGTTTTCGCGGGACTGCCCTTGTGCCCGGTCGGAAAACTAGTACCGAGTCCGGCCCTTGGGGGATCCACCGGACTCGCCCACCAGACCGCCACCGTTTCCAAACCCCCGAAAGAAACCCGACCGGAAATGAAGATCCGGGTGAACGGCCGCGTGTTTACTGCCCTTCTGGACACCGGAGCCACCCGATCGTACGTCAATGCGGACGTGATGCTGTGGTGCAAAGAGCACGGGGTGGGTACTGTTTTCCACCCTAAAGAGACCACCGTCACCCTCGCTGACGGTCAGACCCGGAAAATTTACTCCGGGATTCGTCTCGCATGCACCGTAACCGAGGGCACCGTGGCGTTTGCATTCCACCACCTCCCGGGCTTGTCACAGGAATTCTTGTTGGGGGCCGATTACATGGCCTACACGGGGTGCGTCATCGACTTCGTGAAGAAAAAGATCCTCCATCAGAAAATACCGCCCACGGCACGCAAACCCGCCACGTCGACGCTTGCCCCGGAGATTTCCAGCATTTCCGCTCCGGTTAACGAGGAAAAGTGCCCGCCTTTGGCAAATACCGACCTCACCGACACCGAACAGCGAGCGTTGCGACGGTTCTTGGATCGCGAGTTGCCGACCTTCACCGCGATCTCCGGTCTGACCGACCGGGCGCAGCACGAAATTCGCTTGCGGCAGCCCGAGCCGATAAAACAGCGCTATCGGCCCCAAAATCCGAAGATGCAGGAGATCGTCGACCGAGAGGTGGATCAGATGCTCGCCGAGGGAGTCATCGAGCGCTCCCAGAGCCCGTGGAGCTCTCCCATCGTCATCGTCCGGAAAAAAGATGGGAGATACCGTTTTTGCATCGATTTCCGGAAGGTCAACGAGGTTTCCGTGAAAGACGCCTACCCACTTCCGCAAATAAACGGAATTTTGGCAAAATTGCGAGAGGCAAAATATATCTCTACCCTCGACCTTCGCGCGGGTTACTGGCAAGTGCCGCTCACCGACGCGAGCAAACCGATCACCGCCTTTACCGTACCCGGAAGAGGGTTGTACCAGTTCCGAGTGATGGCCTTCGGGTTGCACTCCGCCCCCGCGACGTTCCAGCGCCTGTTGGATACCGTCATCGGCCCCGAAATGGACCCCCACGCTTTTGTTTATCTTGATGACATCATCGTGATCGGCCGGACGTTGGAAGAACACCTCAGGAATCTTGGGGAGGTGTTCCGGCGATTACGTGATGCGAATCTCAAGATAAACCCGGAAAAGTGCCATTTCTGTCGCCGGTCCATGACGTATTTGGGCCACGTCGTCACACCGGAGGGAATAGCCACCGACCCCGGGAAAGTCGCCGCGATTAACCAGCTCGAGACGCCGAAGAATATCCGCGGCCTCCGACGAGTGCTCGGTATGGCCTCCTGGTACCGTCGCTTCGTGCCGGGGTTCGCGGAAATCGTCACACCGCTCACGAAACTCCTCCACAAGGACGTCCGCTGGCTGTGGGGCCCCGCGCAAGACGCCGCGTTCGCCCAAATCAAGAAAAATCTCACGGAGGCGCCCGTCCTGGCGTGCCCGGATTTCTCCAAACCGTTCTCGCTGCAAACCGACGCCTCTGATTACGGTATCGGCGCCGCCCTCACCCAGGAAACCGATGGCCGCGAACACGTCATCGAGTTCGCCAGCCGTACTCTTAATCCGGCGGAAAAGAATTATTCCGCCACCGAAAAGGAGTGCCTCGCCATCGTCTGGGGCATCGATAAGATGCGCCCCTATCTGGAGGGCTACCGATTCACCGTGATAACCGACCATCAGTCTCTCAAGTTCTTGCACAGTATAAAAAGCCCGGCCGGACGACTCGCGCGATGGAGTATGCTGTTGCAATCTTACGATTTCGAGGTGAAATACCGAAAAGGTACTCAAAATCACGTTGCCGACGCACTCTCGCGAGATCCGCTGCCCGCTTCTGGGGAGGAACCCGACTTCGCTTACGTCGTCGCCGAGGACCGCACCTGGTACGCCCGAAAACTCGCCGACGTGGAGGAGAAGCCAACCGACAATCCCGATTATGCCGTCCGGGATGGAAAATTGTACCGCCATTTCTGGGATAATCGAGATCTCACCGAACCGGAAATGTCCGATCCGTGGAAGCTGTGCATCCCGGAACTGCAGCGCGAGCGCGTTTTACGTGAAAACCACGACGCGCCGACCGCTGGGCATCTCGGCATCGCGAAAACGGCCGCCCGGGTCGCCAACCGTTATTATTGGCCCGGAATGTTTCGCGATATCGGCCGCTACGTGCGGAATTGCGACACCTGCCAACGCTTCAAGCCTCAACAGCAGCAGCCAGCAGGGAAAATGCAACCCACCCCGAACCGGCACCCGTGGGAAACGGTCAGTACCGACCTCGTCGGGCCGCTCCCGCGCTCGACGAAGGGAAACAATTTCATCGTCGTTTTCCAAGATCGTTTCACTAAGTACGTCGCCTGTCGCGCCGTCCGTCGGGCCACCGCTCAGGCCGTCTCGAAGGCGCTGTACGAGGAGATAATCGCACGTTTTGGCACCCCGAAAACGGTGATTTCCGATAACGGGACGCAATTCGAGAGTCGCTGTTTCGCGGAATTACTGACCGAATTCGGGATCGAACACCGCCACACGCCCCCGTACACCCCGCAGGCAAATCCGGTCGAGCGGGCCAACCGGACGTTAAAGATGATAATCGCCCAGTACACCGAGGGAAATCATCGTCACTGGGATCAGGACTTATCCGCCGTGACGCTCGCCTTAAACAGCGCCCGTCACGATTCCACCGGATTCTCACCCGCCTTCTTAAATTTCGGACGGGAACTGAATTTACCGCGGAGTCTTCACCAGGAAGCTGTACCGGCCACCGAACCGGAAGCGACCGATAACGACGTTCCCGAGGAGCACCTGTCCCGGCTGCGGAAACTCTCCGAGGTTTTCGCGCTCGTCCGGACGCAATTGGCGCACGCCTTCGCCCGCCAAAGCCATCATTACAACCTGAGGCGCCGCGACTGGAAGTGTTTCCCGGGCGACGTGGTGATGAGGAGAGAACATCCCTTATCGTCGGCCGACAAGGGTTTCGCCGCGAAACTCGCCCCGAAATTCTCCGGGCCGTACACCGTTTCGCGCGTCCTCTCACCGGTCGTGTACGACCTGAAAGATGCGTCTGGAAAAACATTGCGCCGGATCCACATCAAAGACCTGAAGCCGTATCGGCAGGACGAACCTGACGAGTAGTGTGATCGTCCGGTGCTTCTCCGGGGAAAGTGCGATTTTTTTTTTTCTCGGGAATCGCGCGCGAGTTCGCTCGGTTGTCGGTCCGAGAGTACCGGTCCGTTCGCGTTCGGTAAAAACTCCCGTGTTGTTGTTCGCGTTAAGACTCGAGTGATTGTGCCGTCCTTGTCGACTCGCCGGCCGTCCTCGTTCAACAGACAGACTGTATTCCCGTCGCGTCCTGCGACCCAGCGTCCGTTGACAGACCACCTTCCGCATGGAGTTTTTGCAGCCCAGTCCCGTCCATCTACCGGTCCGGACTCCGGCCTTGACCGTGAGATACGCCAACGGCCGTCGAATTTACTTTCGGTTTTCCCACATTTGTTTTCGAGTTGTTTATTTGATTTTTGTTTGAACTTGCTTGCTTTTTGTAATTCTGAGTTAATTTCTTGTTGGTGAATTACTTATTTCGCTTTATTTTTTTTTTAAGTTAGCTCCGGGTTGTTAGTGTTGGTCCGGTTACTCCGGGATCCGAATGGTCAGTTTAGGGCGAATATTTCTGTGATGTTTCATGTGATAATCCGTTCTCTTCCAGAAAATTTTTGTAAACAAAATTTTTCGTAACGAAGGAGGGGTGTGTAACGACGCTCCCCGAGCGCCGTTACTAGAACTCCGATCTTGTCGTGTATTTTCCCCGGTTTCCGTTATCACCTCTGTCGTCACCGTTTTGTTCTAGAACATTCTTCCCTTTCTCCGGACCCGAGTCCATAAAAGGCCGCTCCCGCTAGTTTTCCGGCAGTCTATGTTATGCCGGAGAAATAGCACGGTCATAGACGTTTGAGATAACCGCCTACCAGTTTTTCCGCTGTCGGATACTTCCCAGCAATCCCTAACGTACCCGTTAACCGACCGTCGGCTGTCCCGGTCAACTCCTGTCAACAACCCCCTCAGTTAATCGACCGTCGGCGTTTTCCCGGTCAAAACCCTTCGACTAACAAACCACCTGCGTTCCGTCCGTCGGCTTTTTCCCGGACTTCCCACACCGAATCGCCACCACCTCCGGGTGGTTCCCAAAAGCCTGTAAAAGGGTTCCCCGTGACACCGCCCCGGCATTCCTGCCTGGTGTTCTAGTTCACCTCCGGTGAACATCCCTCTTTCTGTTACGTTTCGTTACTAGTCTAAGCCTAGCTTAAGCCGGTCAGGGTAGAATAAGACATTACCGTTATTTGTGTACCGTTTGTGTTCGTCCATTTATTTGCCGTTTGCGAAATAAAACTTCGTTCACAGACCCCTGGGTTTATTTATTCTTCGACTTTGAGAAACCCCGGCAAACGAGTGCTTCCTCGTTAAACGAAGCTGGCGCCCGAGCAACCCCGACCGACCGAGGCGCGTCACAAAATGATGATGGTTAATCTGTAAAAATTATTTCCTACAATTTATAAATTTGACTACTCCATTGATTCTAAATTAGATGAGGTTTCGGGTTTCCATTGATTGTGAGATTCTCCTGAAGTGCAATATTTGAATCCTACAATAGTACTAACAAAGGTACAGCAGTAGAGCTCCGCTAATCCGAACGTCTCATAGTCCGGATGTCTTCATAATGAAATATTTAAAAACTCTTAATTTTACATTATGTACGTTATAATCCGGATCGAATATTCCTCTCCGCGTACCTATGTACCTAAATTCCACAGAACATCCTCGACTAGTTAGGAACATGAAAATAAAAGAATTCATTCAGTTTTAATAAAAATGTCACCGAATGGTCACACAAAACGTTGACTCTCTCCGATATATTTAAAAAAATAGCGGTGTACGTGGTAAAAGTAATATCTACTATAATCAATATAATAAATGTTTCACAATTATTTTACAATTTTCATAATTAAGTCCGAATAATCCGTATTTTCCAGTATTCCTAATCGGCTCAGTTTTAACTGATCCGGATTAGCGGAGCTTTACTGTACATAAGTGTTTGTATCTCTATTCTATCACATTTGATTGATTACCTATACTTGCTCACATAATGTGTTTTACGAGGCACTAACTCAACAATTAAGTACATGTATAAAGATAGTAAGGCAAAATACTTGATAAATGTAACTTTTTATTGATTCATCTTTCTATGTTCACAGGTTCCGAAAAATCGTCTATTCCGAAAAGGCTAGGACCAAAAAATCCATTCAAATTCCAAAAATTTGTGGAAACAAACTGTGATAAAATTTCTGTGAAAATCTGACAATATAACTTTCTTCTTATCAGACACAACCTACTATAGGTTCTGTTATCTGTTATTTAGACTGAGAAAATTGAAAATTTGTACCTGATCTGTACTCGTATTAGTAATTAAATTTGAAAATAAATCAAATGAAAATGTCACCTTTTCTAATTTTCCCAATTTCCCTATCACGTGTATTTTACATACAGTGTATCAAAAAAGTATTTGCACACCTCATTTGGAGCCATTGTAACATTGCTCCTCGAAACAGAGATGAAAAAAAAACAGTGCTGCTAAATCGTCTATAGTAATATTCAGCAGTTAGATCAAAAAAGTATTAGCAACCGATTTTACTCAACAAAATTTTAGCAAAAATGCTATTATTTGAAAATACAGGCAGTTTGATAAAAAAAAACTCCAGAACGCCAGTTTCTTTTGTTGTGATCCGATTTCAAAAATCCAAATCGTTTTTTTTCTCTTTCATGTCAACACCTAAACTTCTTTTAAGTTTTAACATTGGTAAATTCAATTCTTCCAATACGATTATTTCTAGTTTTTATCCAACAGCCTGTATGGTATGTAACGTATTTTTATATCTACAATACAATATTCAATATTGTGAATATTTTTAACAGTGTAAGGTAAAAATTGTAAAGACCTTCAAGGAAAAACGTGTGTGCAAATACTTTTTTAATCCACTGTACTTGCCCATGGTTAAACTTTGAGAATTTAAATAACGATTAATAAAAGATTCGGGCGAATTTTAATAAACTTGAAAAACACTCGAAAATTCCAAAGAAAATGCAAATAATTGTGCAAATCATTTGAAACTTTCGTCAGAATGGAAGCGCAAGCGCGCGTTCGTGGTCATGCGTATCGCCGTCGGATTTCATCGAATGTGTCGTCCGTCTTCTTCTCTGTGTGTTATTGTGTGTATTTTTAGCAGGGATCTAATCCGAGATTAGAGAATCGCCCGTTGGCTTGAATTCGGGTCCCTTATCTTAGTTTGTTGGAAGGATGCCCGTCAGGAAGGCGATACATGCCGGTAGCTGGTACACAGATTCGGGTGAGTGTTGTCAAACAGGAATCAGCTGTTCACGTCCTTTCTCTTCTCTTCCCAGCTCTCACCCATTGTTCTCATCCATACTTGATTTCATATGTACTTACATTTGTACTTACCTAGACATTCATGCATATAGCGTATTACATAAATGAATGTATGTGGGACGTCTGGTGTATTGGTTCCATTCCAATCAATGACCTCTAGCCTTTACTCCAAATCAGCCACTACAGGCAGGTGCATACATGTTTCATTGTGTGTATTTATGATTTTCTCCAAGGGCCCGAATTATCAAGACAACTCGACTATTGGCTTCACCAAGCTGATCTGATCCATGGACCTGCACGCGCAATTATAGCACCGTAAGAACGGAAAAGATGTTCTGATTATCTGTATTAATTTGAATGACCATTTCAGACATGCTGGATATCAGTACTGTGGGGCTTGCGGGGGGCATGCCTATAGACAAATCAGTCCTGTCGTGGTAAGACGTATATTTATTTTAGGACCTTCTCATCATGTCCGTTTATCAGGGTGTGCCTTGTCTACAGCAAGAAAATACAAAACTCCCCTTTACGACTTGCACGTAGACTCCCAAGGTATCGTTGCCTAATTCACTTGAACCTACTGTATTAACTGTACATTTCGTTTTAGTTAATGGAGAATTAGAGATGACCGGTCAGTTCGAATGGATGGATCTCGACACGGACGAGAACGAGCACAGTATCGAAATGCATCTTCCCTACATAGCGAAAGTTATGGAAAAGTAAGGTGAATGCAGTGTCTGTACGGGTGTGGGGGGAGGAACTAACGGCTGCCATTGACGTGTGTGTTTTTGCCTTCCTTTCTATTATCTCGTTTGTAGTTACAAACACCAATTCACTATAGTTCCGATACTGGTCGGATCGTTGAGTCCGGAACGTGAGGCCTGCTACGGGAGGATACTGTCGAGCTATCTGGGCGATCCCCAGAATCTCTTTGTGATATCATCGGATTTCTGCCATTGGGGCCACAGGTTCCGGTACACGTATTACGATCGCTCCTACGGCAACATCTATCAGTCCATAGAAGAACTCGACCGTCTGGGCATGAACATCATCGAGAACTTGAATCCGACCGACTTTACAAACTATTTAAAAAAATTCGGAAACACCATTTGCGGACGACACCCAATCGGGATACTTCTTCAGGTATGAGCTGACTTTCAATATTCACATTTTGCACATTATTTCTTGATAATTGATCATTGTGGTTTATTATTTTTATGATGTTCCTCAGGCTGTCCAGGAGTGTTTACGTAACGACAGTAGACGTAACGCAAATTTGAAATTTCTCAAGTACGCACAGTCGAGTCAGTGCAGGAACATGAACGATTCGTCTGTAAGCTATGCATCAGCTGCCCTTGTGTTCGAGTAGCCCAGTGGCCTTATCAGCAGCTCGGATTAATTGCCGTCTTACGATAGGTGAACACCTCAATTTTACAAGAGCCAAGCTTACACAATGTTTTATTTTCCCTTCCAAATCAACCATATATTTTACTTTTCATTACTATTATTAGGAGAGTTTGATTAATTGATTATATTATAGAGCTAAGTATTATGATATTTTGACATATCAATGTCGCACCATTGTTTTCATTCTATTTTATTTTATCAATTCGCTTTTAGAGATAGATTAAGCAATTATTTACATTTATTTTACACCGACGTATTTTCTTTTCTTTTCTATTGACAAATTTTGCCATTTTTTTTATCAAGGGTACGCGTTTTAGTTGCCGTTAATTTTATTTCACTGAATTAAATACCATGTAGGTACATGAATAAATATGAACCATCTACTCTTACATTGATATTAGTAATTACCAGTTGACTATAATAATGAAATAAAAATAATTAGCATAAAATATGAATAATATAAAATAAAATAGTATCAGGGACTCTCTGTATCAAAACGAATCTGTAACATCCATCGTGGATGAATTCTTGACGCCTGCACTGGATCCTTGTTGATGTTTTTCTAGCGTGCAGTAAAGGCAAATGTCGTTACTCAATTAAGATAGGTATAGCTTTTAAGGTTCACGCAATATGCCAAAAATAAGGGAGAAATAACGCCCGATTTTCGCATCGTTCCATCAAATGTTAATTGGTCATAATTGGTTAATTAATACTTTGATAGGTATGATGTTTAAAAACTAATTAAGATACCTACTCCGCGTCATTTCAATTATTGAATCGATAACATACATGTTAATTCTTTGAGACGATTAGTTTATTTATCTGCAGTCTGTCTTTACCCTTCGGTGATTAGGATTTAACCATTGGTAGGTAGCATATAACTGATATTATACAGGGTGTCCCTAAATTTCGGTAGAAGGCGGTAATCGCAGATTTCTTAGGAATTGTTAGAAATGTCTTTGGCTCTCGAAATCTGCATACTACTGACAGATTATATCAATTTCTGAAGAATGAGGCAATCTATGTTTAGATTTAGCAAATCGGAAAACGCTCGAATTTTTTTGTTTGGTTTATCAATGAATTGAGTTTCTCTGATGATTATTGGGACACGATGTATAATATATTTAATAATATTGAGTACCGAGATTTGTATGTAAATTGATGCAGACACCCAAGTGACTATGTTTCATATTCGATCGATGTTTTATATATTGAGACAAAAACAAACAAGTAATAATGATAATTAGGTCTAATAACAATAAGAGAGGCATTGTTGAATTTCTCTTGTTACTCCGTCAATCCGTAAGTGTTAATTATTATTACAATAATACATTCGTTAGATGTGGTGGTTGTTACTTGAGAACCAAACCAAAACACACTAATATTGTAAGGGTTGTGAATTTTTCACATGGTCATACCACCAACAATTTGTGGTTTATTACCGATTGTATGTACCTCTTGTTTTTTTATTCATTTTCTATTTTATCTCGAGTCTGATGGGTTTTATTTTTTATTATAGGGGTTTATATAAATTCATACATACACATACATACATTATAGGGATTCTGGACACCGCAGGTGATTAATTTATGGATTCAAATTTAAAACCATCTTAAAGATATTCCATCAAGTATAATTAATTATTATTTACAACATTTATATTCTATTGTATCTATTAAGTATATATTATAATTACAGTGATTTTATTACACATATATATTTTATCAAGTAATTAATTGGTATAGTTAAGTGGTACGTGCTAGTGTCAAGATAACAATATACAACAAAAATAAATTGTCCTGCTGTAGGCCTACTGCTGGTTGTTCGCCTAAAGACTGTAAATTTACAATATGAAGTACATATGCCTTTAATCAATCAATCTATTGGATGTAAACTGTGAATGCAATTTTATATCATTCTTGTAACACAAAAATATATGTCGGAATATTTTCAATTTCGTTTTTATCCTTAAGCCCACACATAGATACTAATCATAACCACATGAAACTTGGAATGCCATAATGTTCCACAGTGCTGCTTAGATTAGCGATTGTTACATTTTACCACAATTTAGATAAGTTGTGGTTTTACGTTGAAGAAAGGGTAGGCTCACTGGCAATATTCTATAGAATATTTTAGCAATAATGGCGCCATCTTAGGGATTTATTTTTAAAACTACAACCTTATAAGTTTTGGAGTGCTCACTGCCGGTGTTTAAAAAATTGGTGAATTAATTTTCCTGAATAAGTAATTCGAACATGACATAATAGGAGTAAGAATAAGTAACACATCCAACGACTTTTTACATAAATGAAAATACTTCAGCTTTTTTACTTCTAATAGGCCATATGTAGATGGTTTTCCCTTTCTTTAGACCGCTTTCTCAATAGGACTATGCAGACAAGAAGAAGGATAAGCAAAGCGATTACTAGAGCAACCAAGGTGTACATCGCATGGCGAAAACCAGCTGCCGGATCTGAAAAAAAACAAATGTAATTAAGTATTATGCGAATTGAGAGTTTCCAATAACTATAGGTATACCTAGTTAGCATTTACCTGGACTATTCTGCAATTCTCTAGGAACGTCATTATTACTTGCTGAGTCTTTCGACACAATCGAAAATTTCGGTAATAAATGGTTCCAAAACGCTATATCCGCATATCGCTGATTGTGGTTATTTAAATTTCTGTTTTTTCTATAACCCAAATATGTGAGATCCTGCACGTAATCATTCTGAGTTGTGTATTTGTGCCATTCGGTTATTTGATTGTTGGGTGTGGGGTTCCTGCAAACAGCGAAAATGTACACGCTGAATAAAGTAACCCTGATGGCGTATTATTAGATATCGGGTTTGTTAGTAGGTATATAATAGTCCTGGCAGATATGTGTAGGTAGATACCCGAATTTGATGAAATTGGTCCACAGTTGCTTGATGGTGCGACTTAGATCAAGTTCGTTTTGATTCAAGCGCCTTCTTCCGACTTGTTTGAACAAAATCGGTCCGAAAACTAACAGGAGGTCAGTTGTAATGACCGAATCCGTGGTGTTCGAAATGAAGCCGGCGATATCATCGAGGAAATAGACGTAAATCGGCTGGACGTAAGAGCCGACCAAATAGGACAATTGTAAATAATGTGGCGCCTCGATTTTTGCTTCGAACTCTAATAATTTCAGCTGATCCAAAGTCGCCCTGACGTTGCCTCGATTTGCCGAGAAATACTTCCAATTGATCAATTCTGATATGTGTTCCTTCATGGTTGCGTTGAACTTATATAATCGAACGATTTCAGGGATCTTGGCGTTTTCTACGTATTGCTGAAGCTGAGAGTACCCCTGACTGGCCAGCTCGAGCCATTGCACTGCAATGCAAAATGCATCATTCTTGTATTTGAAATACAAAATACTTTTCAAATTGTGGTCAAAATAGAAAATACATAATGTATTTGAAATACAACACCCATATCGGACTGTGTGATTTATATAATTATATTGTGTCTGCGAAAATACAAAGTACCGCAAAATACATGTACATATTGTGTTTCAAATACAAAATGAGAGAATTTCGGAACTGCCCACCAGACCCGCTTATCAATAGGCAAGATTATATGTAAGGAGAACAGATTAGGCATTTAGGTACTATCAAGTGCATTAGTACTCCCCCTCGATAGTACCTTGCATAAGCATATTAACATACACTCTGATGGTACTCACAGTATTGTGCATCGGCGATCATTTTCGATATGCCAGTCAGGATCGGCACCTGCATGTAAGTACCATCTTTGAGCGCTTTCAAGGGATCGTCGGGCAGATAGCGGTTCGTTTCTGGAAGGAACGAATCTACAACGGGTAGGAAGCGATCATTCCAAGCGAAAGATTCCTGATATTCGGACAAAGCCTGGAGAATGTGTTCGGTATTTTTCTTCCTTAGACAGGCCACCGGATTCACGGTGTAAATGTCGCATCCCAGCATCCTGATAATTTCGCGAGACGCCACAATCGGATCATTGTGCAACTGCCAAGGTGTAAAAGCGCTCCCATACGAAATGATAGCACGTTGAAACAAACCTAGAACAATGAAGACAATTATAAAGGTAAACGTGATAATGCAGTCTTCATGTGTTTCAATTCCTCTGGTAACTGCTTATAAAGCCTGATCAAAAATTGTACCGACAACGCTTCAAGGCAAATTCCAGCTCGTTTATTTTATAGTTCAGAACTTTCTGGTTTGGGATATGTGAAAATGAATTGAAAAAGTTAAGGTTGGATCCATTGGTGACCCATGGATAATACCGTGGTAAATGAGTAAACGGGCCAGCATCAGTGTGTGCTTTTTCAATTTTAAAAATGTAAGTGTGCAAATGTATGAATGGGTTTCGGTGGCCGGAGCGGCAGAGAAAAATGAAACCAACAATCGTTCCTAAATAAACACCGTTAAGTATTTAAATTTGTATGAATTCATTGTAAAAATTTCAAATTATTAAAGGATCGCTCGGACACAACAAAACCGAAAATTAGAGGTAATTTTAAATTTGGAAATTAAGTCCACGTTGAGTCAACACGTCAAAACTGATACTGATTACACGAAAAGCCCTCTGTTAATTTTGAACTTTCCGAAATTAAAATTTTTAATTTTTGACGAGGAATGTATTTTTTTTAAATATTTCTGTTCATTTAGAAAGATTTTTGATCTGATTCTTGTCGGCCGCTCCGTCTGCTGACACCCTTCATGCAGAAGTTCATAAAATAACGAATATCTCGAAAACTACTAACATTTGCATTAAGATACACCCCTAAATTTTTGAAAATAAAAGAGCACACTGATGCTGAAAAATCATGAAAACCATCAGTTGAAATACTTTACGCCACAAAATAACAGTAATTTTCATCTGCCAAGAACCTCTTTTTTTCTCCCGTTTAATCATTTAGTCATGGGTCACCAGTGGATTCAATGTTTAGTTTTTCAATCGTTTTCCACATGTACGAAACCTGAAATTTCTAAACCATAAAATAAGCGAGCTCTAATAAGAGAAACTAAATTGGCCACCAGCCGGTCATTGTGGTTAAATCGTTCTATTTTGACCTTAGGAATATGTGGTAGCGCGTTGTACACGTATTTCAAAGACACCCCGTATGTTACTTATTAAAGCCAGAATTTGTACTGAAAAATTCGCATGCCACAATAATTTGAGCAGATACCGAAATTTCAAGAACAGGAAGAACTCTTTTTTGAAAAACATATGTCTCTTATAGTACAATAATAACTGCTAAAATTGATCAACAGACCTGCAGTCCTAGGGGACATCATGTGAAAAGTGACGCTTGTCGCTCCTGAATAGTGACCATAGAGCGTGATCTTTTCAGGGTCGCCGCCGAATTCTTTGATGTTGTGTTTGATCCACACCAAGGCAAAATATTGATCGAGCAAACCGTAATTCCCACGAGCTTCCGAGGACCCCAAACAGAAGAACCCGAAGACATTCAGACGGTAGTTGACTGTCACCACAACGAGGTTTTCGAGGGCCAAATCCTGCCCAGAGATCGGCAAGCGGGCGCTCTCGTAAAAGTCCTTCCCTTCGAAAAAGACGACCACCGGCAGGGGGCCGAACGGGCCATCGGGACTCCAAACGTTCAAAGTCAAGCAGTCTTCTCGATCTGTCTGCCCGGCCTTAAATGGCAGTTGGGCACAGCGAGGACCGTATTTCCTCGTTTGCAGAGTGCCGTTCCATCCTTGATGAGCTTGCGGCGGAGAAAACCTCAGGTTACCAATAGGAGGAGCGGCGAATGGGATGCCCAGATACGCATTCACGCTGCTCGCAGGTCGGCCAGAATCCGACAAGATTTTTTCCTAATTGTTACATAAATATAGATATTATTTTGCAACAAATTGCATTTTCAGTGCAGTTTCCTCCAGATATTTCAAATCATCATGCTCATGCCGCGCGTACCCTCATTTAGTTTTGCCTCATTTGCAATTTTAGATAGATCATCCAAGTTCTCTGTTGGAAATGTCAAATAGAGACAAATAAAAAATTCTATTAGGCTTCAAAATGAGTTAAACCGAAAATCCAAATAGATATCCTAATAAGAAAATTATTTGGAAATATCTATGCGGCTCAAGAAAGAAACCTACGTACATTTGATACGGTCAAAAATGAAAAGAGCACACATTCAGAAAACGGAAATTAAAATGACCAAGATTATCATCTTTTTCATTGGTTAAATGACGAAAATCAAAAATTTCTAACAGAGTTATGAAGACAATAAATAAATGCTCTCATCATATGCCATGTGCACGGTTCACTGAAAACTCCAAAGGCAAAACTAAATGAAATACACTCACAATTACTTGAATAATAATTACAATATAAAATAAAATGTGGAATATCAATATAAGAAATAATTTTGTCACTTACTCCCTGAATTGTGCCCTGTTGGTGTAATTTCACAATCGGTCGGTTATTTTCCCGCCATTCTTGTGAAACCACTTTCAATAAAAAAAGTCCATCGTATAACATTAAACATATAATAAACGCGAGATAATTCATCACAACAGTAACCCCACCGTTAAATACCTACATCGTTATGGGGTAACCACCTTAATTGTATGTAGGTACCTGCCGAGAGAATTTCTTGCACATTACTAAATAATGTCGCAGTTACACCCGCACCATTTCGATAGGTATCTCTATACCACGTATTATTAGTGATGGCGATCGCTGGTGATGACAAATTCCATGTTCCTGTGTATCCATGTGAGATTTACCATGACCACGCGGAAGTCCCTTTTGTTCTGAAACTTCCGGTGGTCGTCCATCGCCAACCTAGTTAGATTTCTGGATTTTTATCATGATCATCATGCATTAAAATGAGATATATACGTCCATAAAAACATACGAGCGCAATACAGTATGCCCCCGGATCGACTACACAAGCGGGAAAAGAAATTATTTTTGATTTCACAGAAAAGTTTTCTCTTGATAAAAACGTTTTGTTTGCTTTCAAACTCATATACTGCTGTAATTGGAACACCCTGCTACCGTCTGGTAATTATGAAGTCTTCTGATAGTGACCATAGTACCATGTCTTCTTTTTTCATGGTACATGTCTTCTTTTTACGGCCGTCAAATAAAGAAGTTATGGCTTAGGGCGTTTTTCATGAGACAACCTGTATATTAAATTTCCATCTATTTTATGGTTCTTTTTTCCAAAGTCATATAAAAAGTCAATTGTTACAACTCGACTCAAAACAAAAACTGTCTGAAGTCTGAAAGTAAGAGCTTTTTTCCAAGAAAATTTGAATGAATCAGCGTTTTAAGCCCAGAGTTCCTTGCAACCTTGCGTGTGTAGGATCGATCCTGATCAAAATTCGAAAAATGTCCCGTCCGTTCCCTTTCTAAGACCACCTTTCACACTGCTCAATTCCCTTGGCGTTGAAAATTTCGACTGATCATTCAAACTCTAGGTACAATTTGGGTTCCCTAATATGATTTTTCGAGATCAATGTCATATACCCATATACTAATATAATATGGAGAATATATGCGAATATAAGTTGTCTTGCAATGCTTCCATATAAGGACAGCAACTCACTTTTCAGGTCACATTACTCACAGCATAGACGAATATAGCTTTATTGCCACCACAAATCGACATTACTGAAATTTCTCTCATTTTTCGACCGACCTAGAAAAAAAGGCCGTAAGAAGTTGTTGACATTTTTATTTACGCATGTAAGTATATTTTATTTGAGAAAGGTTTAGCACCTGTGTCTATTGAAGATATCAACTCTATGATTTATCATTTATGTGGCAGATCAATCAAAGCCAAGTGATTTATTTATTTATTATAACATATTTAGACAATGTAATGATCATTTCGAACTCGACCTAATGATAGAATATCTCAGGTAATAATAGAATGGCAGTGAAATAAATTTAACAAATTTTTCCATGTGACAAAATGTGGATCTCTGAAGCGAATGTGGTAAGTGGGGTTAAAAAGATTGAAGACAATCTATAAACAACCAAACTCATGGACGGAGATCTATTCTTAGTTTCATACATATCTTTTTAGTTTGAGTCGTGTTCAGTCTTTCCACCGCATCGCATCGAAAGTGTTTAGAAAAGTGCAATGATTTTACGAAGATTTTACTGTTGAATAACATTCTATTATCATTTCCAATTAAAGTACATACCAACCCAAGTAAGTAGTAAATTACACATAGCCACCTTTGTATGTAGTACCTAAAATGCAGACCAATATAAATTATCATATAGTACCGCAATAAATCTACATTGTTGTGAAGATACGTACCCTTTTAAACTAAAGGGTGTCACGATTTTATGTTTACAAAATTTTAATCATATAATATTGTGGATCTCAGGAGAACCAACGGTTTTGTAAATAAAGTTGCAGTCGTTTGAGGTGCTGAGTTTCAGTGTACGTCAGTTTTCAGTCTCTTTTTTTAGATATAAATAAGGAGCAAAATTACCGAAATATGTATACTTCTAAAAATGTACATCAAAGAGTAACTGAAAATTACAAAGCTATAAACTATACGCATTTGCGAGAATAAGTTTATTTCTAGAAAAAATTGCACAACCCTTGAAACAATTCGTGACACCCTGTACACAGAATGTCCACGGATGGGAGATGGGGTTACAAAGAGGGTATCCTTCATTTTACAGATAAAATTATTCCAGATAAAATCGTCTGCTTGGTCTCAAACTAAAACATCGGAAAACCATTACGTTTTTATTTCAACAGTAACAATTATTTTTGTATTCAATTTTATATGAAAATTTTGGACATTAATTATCTTCGCTATCAAAATTCTGACGTGCTGCCGGGGGCTTTGTGCTTATGCTGCGGCTGTGGCAAAGTTCTCTGCTATAATTTCGCTTATGGGTAGGTACTATTAATCTTGTCCAAAATTTTGGAATAAAATTGAATAAAAAACACCGTTGAAATGTAAACCAAATAGTTTTCAGTGTGTTGAAAGTATGCAGACGATTTTATCAAGAATAATTTTTTCTGTAAAATCAAAAACCCTTTGGATAAACCCCATCTTTTACCAATTCTACATTTGCGATGGCTATAAGGAAACATATTTTAAGTTTTCCCAAGACCATAATGACATCCTCTGATGATGAATTTAATTCCCTACCTCAAATGTATGATAATTTAGACCGCACAAAACCACATTTTTCCTTTTACAATGATATCGCTTGTTATTAGGATTGTTTGTAAAAAAACGGATGACTTTAAATAAAAGTACAAATTTGTGTGTATTATACCCTCGATTGTACCACACTATAAATATAATAAATAGGGTTAGTAACTTTCATCATATAATCCTGAAATTCAGATATGAGTAAAGGGGAGCCAACTTACCTCTATTCAAAGTTCCTCTGTTTTATAGTCGATAGAAAGGGTTATTGGAATATTTATTTCGAGTAGTGGTCGACTTATTTTCGCTTACTTTATAAATTAGAAGTCTGGTCGAGATTTGGTAAATCTGGAAAATCAGAGGCGAATCTATTGGCGAACGGATAAAAACAGTGGATCTGGCCAGTTAAAAATCACGATCAGTTTGTTGCGTAAAGAATCAATTTTTTTCGATCGAACATGTGTGTACTTCGGATTTTTAAAATCCACGTGCGAGTGCAAATGTCCTCTATACAATATCGAATCACGCCGTATTTCAACATTATACATACTACTAATACTATAGCTGGCGTTTTATATCTCTGCCAACGGCCGCGCAGAATCCGAACGATTCTTCGAGTGAGTTCGGGATTACGAGCTACAAACTGCACGAACAGTGGCGTAACACAGAAAGGGGTGTAATTGAATAAAAACTCATAAATTGGAATAACGAACAACAATTTTGTAAATTTGATAAAACAACATAAGAATAACCAGATTCAAACGTGGTAGGTACATACATCAGCTTATTGTAGGTATATAATTGAGTTTTTTCTTATTTTTATAACCACATTTCAATGCAATATCATAAGATACCGCCGCTACTGAGCAAGTTTGAAAGCCGCGCGAGAGGCGTTTCATGTTTCCATGGTTACGGACGAGTGCGCTGCTTGGCCGTTGGCAGAGATAAAAAACGCCAGCTATACATATGTATATAAATAGGCATGATACGCTTATACCGGGTGCCCCAACAAAGACGATGGGACGTAGGACGTAGGAGAATTCATCTAATGAAAATAAGTAGATTTCACTTAATTGTCTACACAGATGCATTGATATGTAAAAATGAAGGGTGGTATTCGAAGACCGTCTCCTAAAACTCGAGTAAAATTGATCATTGATCACATCATCGTACCCCTCGACAGTCTACGATTTACGGATGTTGGGAAGGTGTCAATTTTCGTCTAAGTACTCCGTTTTCAAGAAATGAAATGACAGAGTTTTTTGCTTTTTACATGGTATTTTAATAATAGGACCAGTGAACAGCGGGAACTATTATAATGGTTTAAAATGATTCATGATGATGTAAAAAAATTAAATTTTGTCATTTGATTTCTTGGAAATACGGTATTTTCAAAAAAATACTATAGAATACCAATAAATGCTTGAAGCGACGTGTCAAAAAATTTTGATTAACATCCTCACGTTGGATCAGGTAATTACTATCCATCAGGCAAAAGCATAACATGAAATAAAGACTAAATTAATTGCGCATTTGCATGTAGCCATAAAGGTGAAAGGAGCGAAATCTCGATATCAAAAACACGTTTTTTTTTTCACCAAAATTCCATTTGTGATTAAAAATCATTGGTCAACAGGCCAGCATCCCCAGCCGCAACAGCCGTCCGACACTGCCCACCCAGCCAGGCAACGGCCGTCCCGTCCAAAAGGCATATCAGAACCCGCAGGAACTCAGGAACGGGACAAGGAAGGACCATCAGGAGCGACTCCAACAGACGGGCCGAGCGGCAGCAACACGCCGGACGACTTCATCGGAGATAGGCTCTCGGGTTTCTGTGAAAGATGAGCGAGTTTCCCTACCCGGGCACCGGTTTCGCCGAACCGGTCGCGGCTATGCAGCAGCAGCAGCAGCAGCGCGACCGCGATGTCGACTATTGTGAGTTTAATGACGACGAGGACGAGATGGTGACGACCGAGCGCGAGCTGGCGGAGGACGCCCAGTGGAAAAAAATCCAACAGAATACGTTCACGAGATGGGCCAACGAGCACCTGAAGACCGTCGAGAAGCACATCGGGAACCTGGAGACCGACCTCAGCGACGGCCTCAGGCTGATCACGCTGATCGAAGTACTTGCCGGCAAAAGGTTGCCCAAACACAACAAGAAGCCGTCGTTCAGGTCGCAGAAGCTCGAGAACGTGTCGGTGGCCCTCAAATTCCTCCAGGATGACGAAGGAATCAGAATTGTAAATATCGGTGAGTCGTACCTGCATGACGTTCAATCGATGGTGCATATGCCGTACCCCGCGTACCAGATATTCGGTTCGTATGGGTTTGATAATACCGTGTGTTCAAACGTTTCTTCAGTCTCAAGTGGCCATGTCTTACGATAATTCGGATACCGACAATTTAACAAAATTTCATCTCACCATTACCTCATTCTCAATTATTTTTGTAGATTTTCCACGTTTTCATTCCGGAAGGTCGTTCCAGTGTTATTATTAATAAAATAATGGAAAAGGGCCCCATAACTTTGGTCATGTTGGGGTAATTGCTAACGAAATCACTCAGTTAGCCGTTTAAATTGGAAAAATCGCATTCCCGGACTATGAAAATTTCACGTTAAATTCCTGCAATACTCATGAAAAATTCGAAAGAACACCACAAATAACAATTAATTGAGTTTGATTGAGCTCATTTTTCAAATTAAACGAGCAAGAAATTCTCAATCATAGCGTTATCGACTGTAAAACTATGTGAACGCTCGGTACATCCTAATATTCATAATAGTATAATATAATATAATAATACCATACTCTCATACTTATGCGTATAGATATAATGAATAGGTCGTGAAATATTTGGGCGGAAGGTTTAGTTGATAATTATTATTAGTCGGCCGCTTATCGACTTATCCGGGAAATTACGCCGATGCCGCAATAAAGTTCTTTTAAAAACGCTAGATAGGTGTCGTTTTTGCATTCCGCAAGTCAAACAAAATCCATGCAAGCATTCTGAAATCTGCCTAGAAGTACTAGGTACACATTTATAAGTACTTATCTTTGCGTAAACGACTTGAGTTTAGTTTAAATAAGATACATGTTATGTGTACCCTATCATATACCAGGTTTTCAATGAAGCATTGATAAGCATGCAGTCGGGTGTACTTATACTGTGATTCGAATGCAATGTTCAAGATATGCCACAATTATGCCTATCGCTGCATAGGAATTCCTATGGGCATAGAAAATGCGATAATTTTCTTGCGCCGATACGTTAAGCTCTTAGGTTTATCATAGAAAAATACTTACATGTTAGTTGACAGCTAAGCATGATGACACCCATCTGGCTGATTTTGCATTTTGATTCATATTATACCTATTTTTGGGAATATTCGCTGTATCAGTAGTACCGATGGTATTTATACTGGCCAATTATAACATTTCAAATACTGTTTCATATTTGCGAATACGTGGGAGTAACCCTCCTTATAACACTTTCATTTTTAAATCACCACTAAGTATCTCATGTATTTTTAATGACTTCGTCGACGTCGCGGGAGAATTCATTGGAGCTGATAAGTACCAGACTACGTACAGTACCATAATATCAAATGTACATACCGTACCTATACAGACAAATATCCACATAAATATACGTATGTATAATCCAAGTTCAAGGTTGACTAAACCCGTTTTTAATCTGCTTTAACCGTTGACAACTGTGATAGGTTTTGATTTTACTCCAGAGATCATTAGGTCTACTTACTTTCTCACTGCCTTACGCGGAGTAATTGTTATCTTTAGCATATTTGTAAAAGTAATTAATATTTATAAATAGATGAATCCCGACACAACAATTAGTGTCTATACATATATTATCAATGTATTACATTACACCGTGACCGTTTTCCAAAATCATCAAAATTATGTCGAGGCTTTAATGGCTAACAAATTAGCAATTGAAGCCGATTGTAAATTTAACCTCCAGTCAATTCTGGGTTGAACATTCGATAGTACCTATGAGTCGTCTTGCTTTACTAAAACCGAGACTAAAACTGATGTTCCGCTTGAAGCAAATTGCATTCAAAACTCTCAATTGAAAAAATTAAGTTTTATCATTTTATCTAAAATGTATGCATGTGTGTACATAAGTTTGAGATATGCGTGTCGTTTGTCCATAGAAACTTGAACTCAGGGTTGTGACGCACCGATTGTGCCAAAATTCCGGACTAGTGCATTTTCACGTTTTTGTTTTTCATGAAACCAAGTCGATGAAAAGACAAACGTGGTTAATACGACGCCATCGGTTAATGTAGGGAATTCGCAAGAGATCCTTTCTATTCGTTCCATTTACGGCATGGCCCGCATCGAACCTTTGAATATGAATATTATAATAATGAGAATAAATTATTAAATAAGTCACATGAAAATCAGAGACACACATAGGTACACATGGAAGTACTATACACCTTGAAAGGTATGCTTTTATATTTTAATAAAGACACATCAATTCGGGTGGTATGCATATGTTCTCATTCATTCAATAAGCATGCAGGTACGGATAGACACAGAAAAGTATCATACTTATATCATCATCATTTCCAATAGTTAGAATGACAGCATGTACAGATTTGCAGAAAACAGGACAACACTTAATCATACTATCTACGAAAAATTGTATATCAGGTTTTTAAATTTGTAATCATCGTTTGCTCTGCGACCAAGTGCATCATTCGTCACACGTATATTTTTAAAAGTTACATCACTCCAGTTTATAGAGTGACGATGCCGTCCGTTCATTATTATACCTACCTACAATAGTTGAAACAGTGAAAATGAAATAAGCTGAGATGATGTCGACGGTGAAATTCCATCATGTGTATGGTACGACGATCTCCCATATGATTTGTATGGTGAATGTTCCAATTTCGAATAGGTTCGGTCTAATATTCCTTAAACAATTAATGACCTACCTAGAAGATTGGTTGGCGAACGAATCAATACCATCGCTTATTTTAGCCGGCATGACTATTTTTCAACACATAATTCTGTCGAGCTTAAGCAGTATCTACCTGTATTTACTTACGTATTCATAATACCATTGCCTCTATATGGATGTAAGTTTATTTGGGTGACGCCATCGGCCTTGTAATACTTGGACGCTCTTCGTCGATTTTTTCCCTAGTCGGTCTGGGTCATCTGTTCTGTTACCTACTTACCGTAGTTTTGTGTTGACCATTTCACGAAGCGAGAGTGTATCTACACTGCGCATCTCTTAATGTGGATATGGCGGTTTTTCTCCATTACAGACATGTAGAATACATTTCTAATTCAATTAATTTAGAAAACAAATTCCATCTTGAACCTCTGATAGCATCATTTGCTGGTATTTTTCTTGGCAGCTAAAATGGTTTTTGGGGTTTATTTACAGTAAAGGCAAAAGGGGTCTAAGAGGCGGGAAAATTATTGAAGAAATTACAGTTTGCAACGAGCTTTTAGAGGTTTCTGAAAACTACTCAATGCCATTGCCATTGCAGGTGATTGTTTTTCTCTCATCATGGAATAATATGAATTATCCACTTCAAAAGACGGGCACTATACATATGTCTGTGAAAACATTCGATGAAGCATATCCACTCGTACTCTAAAGTTTTATTAGATTAGGATGGCCATAGGTACACTCACTGTATGTACTCTGACGGCATCCTAAATCGGAATGGTCAATTCCCATATACGACTGACAAGAGGTATGGTGTTCCGGTTATTTGTTGCTGCATCATTTTTGCTGAACTCTGACATTGACAATGATAAAGTTCGCCTCCTGAAAAATGACTATTATCGCATTTAGAAACAAATTCAGGCTTCTCAGGCTTATTCAGAACAGGTCCCGTGAATTCGAGTTGAAATCGTCGAATAATTTCCATGTGGAAATGAGATGTATGATGGTGTCGTTCCTACCCATGGCATGACATAAAATAGGAGCTTGCATGGTGACGAACAACATTTGCATTTAGATAAAAATCGAAATCGCCGACTGCCTATTGGAATTGATCACTTTCTTCTCGATGTGAATGATAAATACTTTGTGTCTATGTGATGTGATGTGACAAGGGGTCGGGAAAACAGATATTGAGAACACCGTACGTTTTTTTACATATATGTCTCATGCGGCATGCTGGAAACGTTCTCATACATGTGAACTTACATAGGTACTTGTACGTTTCTAAATACACCATAATTTTTTGCCAACATTAGAATGATGTTGCCCTTGCCATATAAGTTCTTCAATCAGAACTGTTGGAATTTGCGGGTTTTAGGCACGTGAGTTGAGCTTTCTTAATTCTTCTTCTAGTCTTTCGATCGTTTTCCAGATTTATCAAATCTGAAAGTTCTAAGCCATAAGATAACCAAGTTATGAGTGAAAATACATTCGCCACCAGCAGAATTTGGGACTCAATAACTCCCTGATTATCCTTTTGCGTACCATAACTTTTTTCCATGTTTTGACGCCTTGAAGCGTTGTCAATTTACAACAGCGTGATTCATTATTGATGTGACAATATCAAAAATCTTGTCGTTTTTCTCAATTTATTAATGATGTATGTATACGTAAATGTTGGTTTTGTTTCAGATTCGAGTCACATTGTAGATTGTAAATTGAAACTGATTTTGGGCTTGATATGGACGTTAATTTTGCACTATTCCATTTCCTTGCCAATGTGGGAGGGCGAAGACGATATGAACAACGGAGGTGTCGAATCAACGCCAAAACAGAGGTGATGCATTTTATCTATATGCCCAATGATTCTATGATTTTCGAGTCATAATATCGACGTGGTGTGAAAACACGTACAGCTATCATGCACCAACCTATCTAAATTACGGTCTTCTGTTAGATTGATGAACTGGATCCAGACGAAGTTGCCCGATTTGCCCATCAGGAACTTCACGACGGATTGGAACGACGGAAAGGCGGTCGGTGCTCTCGTGGACGCCGTCGCCCCCGGACTGTGCCCAGACTGGCCGGTAAATAATGCCTAGAGTTTTTTAATAGATATCTCAAAAACTAGAGTAGAAACCAATATATGCGTTTTCTCATATTCGCGTAGGATTGGGACCCCAAAGACTCCGTTCAAAATGCTTCAGAAGCTATGGGGTTGGCAGATGACTGGCTCAACATTCCGCAGCTTATCAAGCCGGAAGAAATCGTAAACCCAAATGTTGACGAACAATCAATGATGACGTACTTATCGCAGTATCCCAGCGCTAAACTCAAATCCGGTGCTCCATTAAGACCAAGAACCAGTCCCAATAAGTAAGTAGAATCATCCGTTTTTATTCCGCCTACATACATATGTAGCTGTAAAGGTATACTTATATGTTTAGGTTGTATGGGGACACTTACAATATACATCTTTTCATGGCAAGTGTCCCTATCTTATTTTTGGAACATAATCCGAGTACTATCACGTACACACACAAATAAATCTTCTATATCATTATCATTACAAGAAATAATGAGTTTACATAATATATAGAGTGTTTCAATATTGATGTGAAGAAGTTCCCATAAAGTATGGGCACCAAAGTCTGCGGAAAATTTGGAAACAAAAATTTGAGCTGTGTCCAAACTGCGACCAGAAAATCACTCACTCAACTTTGAAGCCCTGTATCTTCGCACAAAGACATTTTCCCCGTGTAGTCATTTTTACCGAATCATCATCAATTCATGAGGGCCCTATGCTCAAGAAGTAGGGGAATGGTGTTTTGACTCAGCCTGTTCAATTAATTCCAGTTGAAAAACTTATTAATTATAGCTATATTTTCTTTGTTTGAATCCAGAATTCCCCCTCCTAGGTAAGTTTGAAATTGAGAGCTTTTATTAAAACTTATTCGTTTACTTTATAATAACCGATACCTTAAACTATACTGATGATGTGCGTGTGTGTTTTCGGTGTATTTTCATCCATTTAGGTTTTCTATTAATAATTTCTTGGTTGACCTTTGAAATTGGCAAATGCAAAATTAAAGGTACTCATAGCGTACTATGTAGCTAGATACATAGTACGATAAATGATACATGAACAATAAAGGAATGTTTGTAATTCTGACATTGTACTATTTCAGAGTGAGGGTGTACGGTCCTGGAATCGAACCAACGGGACCAGTTGTCGGCGCTCCCGCCAACTTCACGGTTGAAACTTTCTCAGCGGGAAAAGGGCAAGTGGACGTAATTGTGGAAAATCCAAAGGGACAAAAGGAACCGGTCGAAGTTCGATTTAATAATGACAGAAATTTGACGTACTCGATCGCTTACACTCCACAATTGGAAGGCAACCACAAAATCTCGGTCCGCTTCGCAGGGAGAGCAGTGCCAAAGAGTCCTTATGCTGTCAAAGTCGAAGGGCACGCCGGTGATCCCACCAAAGTGACGGCTTCAGGTCCAGGCCTTCAGCCTGACGGCGTTTGTATCAACAGACCGACATATTTCGACATCTCCACTAAAAGTAATGAAAACAATTGTCAAACACTTACTGCTTATAGTAGTTTACCACTCTCAGATAGGTTGTGTTCCAAGTATTTCACCATTACACAAGTAAAGTAATGCGCGCATTGCAAAATATTACACTATTACAAAGTATAGCAGGCATTATTAGTAGGTATTTTCTGGAATTTCAAAATATAATCAAGTTTAACATTATTTCAAGTATCTATGGCATGAGTATTTCATGAAAATTGATCGGTGACATACTATTTCATATACTGTAGGTCCATTCTTGTACAGTATTTGAATATGCCAATGGCGCTCATACCTGAATAATATGTGTACGATTTATTATAGGGGTAGGTTCTTATTCACGTATACGTGATTCTAGTAATGCAATGGCTGGCGATAAGCTATAGTTGCTATAGGCATTTTCAATAAAAAAATCTCAGACTTTGGATCAGTTTGTAGTACTCATCGACCGATTTATTTTATCTTCACCATTTTTTTTAATCGGACGTCAAATAAAAAAGTAATGACAAGGGGCGTCTTTGATAGTCTGCGACACTGTGTAATATAAAAAGTTCCCAGAGATGTAACTTTTTTATTTTTTAGTTTTTACCGATTTCAAAAAATTAAATAGTTGAAGAAATGTTTCTAATGCTCTCATTAATGTCCTCATGAATTTTTTTCCTTCACAAAAATTGTTATTTCACCATTAGTTACGTACCGTTATTTTTAAGAATTCAATTTTATTCTGATTTTATTATTGGTCAAAATTATGATTTTGATGGTATTTTAAACGAATTAGAAGAAAAATATACTGGTTCATTGGATTCGCGAAATCTCAAATCACAAAATCTCTGAGGAACATCACAAGAGTGCAAAAATTGTTAACATTCTGATCTGACGTCTACCATAACAGTAGCGTACTTATTTAAGTTTCTTGTGATAAGGAAATTCTCAAATGAGGATTCTGTTTGGGAAAAACCAATAGGCATTACCTTGATTCTTGAGTTACATTCGAAACAATTCTGCAAAATGTCGCTAAAATGGTCATACTTCATAATTAAAGTTATGGTACTGCACTGGGTGTCAGAGACGTCAGAACGCTGACAACTCTAGCCTCCTTGTGAGATTTCGCAAAACCAACGTATTAATACTTTTTTCTCCATCATTTTTATTATATCGAACCAAAATCATAATTTTTACCACTAATTGTTTCAGAAACATATTTTCCCTCGACCAGAAAAAAAATTAAAAACAAAACGGTAGTCATTGTTTAAATTAGTATTTTTGTAAAAGGATAAAATTGATATAAGGCCATATTTAGGATTGAAAACCCTTCCCACCACCATTTCATTTTTTGGAATCGGTCGAAAAATAAAAGAGCTTACAGCCCTGGGAACTTTTCATGTTACGCAGTGTCTGTTCCTGGATCGACTTTGCAATAGGAAAAACTTTTGCTTGCCTTCAAACTCCTATACAAGGTGTCCCAAAATCACCGCATGACACGGCAATGGCGAATTCCTGACGACATTCTAAGACAAAAATTTTGTCTTAGGCGCCAACGGTCCTCAATCCGGAGGCGGTTAAAGCTTAGCAAAAACAGGTACCCCTGGGTACCCCGTTGCAGACTAGCCTTATTTTAATTTCAGAAGTAGGAAAGTAGGCACGAATTATTAAGCACAACCACGACAATAATGTCAACTTTGAGAGTGATATTTGTCAGTTAAGTAGCTGTCTGTCGATATTTATTGTCATTGTTAACCGCCTCCAGATTGAGAACCGTTGGGGCCTCGACGAAATGTTACTAAACTTTTTGTCTTAGAATGTCGTCAGGAATCCGCCATTACCGGGTCCTGCGGTGATTTTGGGACACCCTGTAGATTCTAATTGTAAACGGTTCTATTTTTATCATACTTTTGGTGCAAAATTTGCATTCAATTAATTTCATAAAAGAAATGGAATACAAAAAAAAGTACTCTTGTCGATCCGGGGACATACACCGTGTCCCACTTGGGCCTCAACAAACGATGTATCTCGATAACTGTAAGGGATTTTTGAAAAAAGTTCAGATAAACATTGAAGGCCTTGGTTTAACGAGTTTAATGCTGGGTCACTCATCTCGATATGATTCTAAGTTTGAAAGATACATGGGTTTTATTTTGGAAAATCTCATGGGTCGGTTTTTAAACCGCTCATTATCTCATCAACTACAAGGATTCCGGAAAAAATGCTCAAATGTTAAAGAAAGTCCATGGTTAGAGGAATACAACGCTGGGTCAATCATCCAGGTATCACTTTTATTTTAACAGATATCATGGTTTTATTGGGACAATGTAATTAATTGAAAAAACAGCTCACTAAGGCTGTGGAAAAATCAAAATGCAAGTACTGTAGCCTTTGCATTTCGTCGACATTGACCACACAGAGAGCAACTCAGCCAGGGTAGCAGTCGTGATTTCGGACATGATAAAGTACTTCTTGACATTTGGCCAGAAACAAGCAGAAAAAAATTTAAAAACCAACGATCACACCAGAATGACTTTTATTACTTTCATTTTGATTTTTCCACAGCCTTAGTGAGCTGTTTTTTTAACTAATTGCATTTTCCCAATAAAACCATGATAACTTTTATGATACCCGGATGATTGACCCAGCGTTGTATTCCTCTAACCATGGACTGTCTTTAACATTTGAGGATTTTTGCCGGAATCCTTGTAGTTGAAGAGATAATGAACGATTTAAAATCCGACCCATGAGATTTCTCGAAATAAAACCTTTGTATCTTTCAAACTAAGAGTCATATCGAGATGGATGACCCAGCATTAAACTCGTTAAACCAAGGCCTTCAATGTTTGTTTGAAATTCTTTTGAAAATCCCTTACGGTTATCAAGATACATCGTTTGTTGAGGCCCAAGTGGGACACGGTGTAGTACTGCAGTACTGCAGGTCGCAGATTCCGATCGATTGACCGAAACGATTTGCAGACGCCGGCAAGGGAGTCCCCGAGGTGATCGTCCTGGACCCGTCCGGCAACAAGAACTCGGTCCCGGTGAAGGTCCGCCAGACCACCCCCGACGTGTGGCGCTGCGAGTACCTGGCGCCCACCGTCGGCCTGCATTCCGTGAACGTCTTCTTCGCCGGCCAGCCGATCCCGAACAGCCCGTACGGCGTGCGCGTCGCGCCGGTCTCGGACGCGCGCAAGGTGCGCGCCAGCGGGCGCGGCCTGCAGCCGGCCGGCGTGCGCGTCAAGGACGACGCCGACTTCCGGATACACACGGAGGGCGCCGGCGAGGGCCAGCCCGAGGTGCAGGTCATCGGCCCGGGCGGCGTCAAGGAGCCGTGCCGGCTGACCAAGGTGGACGGCACCACGTACCACGCCGTCTACCACCCGACGAAGGAGGGCCGGTACGTGGTCGTGGTCAACTTCGGCGGGCAGCAGGTGCACCGGTCGCCGTTCGAGGTGAACGTGGCGCCGTACAAGGAGACGCTGATCAGGGCGTACGGGCCGGGGCTGGTCGGCGGCGTGGTCGGCCATCCGGCGCTTTTCACGGTCGAGACGAACGGAGAGACCGGGGCGTTGGGTTTTAGCATCCAGGGGCCGAGCCAGGCGAAGATCGAGTGCCATGACAACGGAGACGGTTCGGCCGACGTGAGGTATTATTATTATAGTTATGTCAATCGTTCGGAACGAATTTTTGGGGTACATGCGTTCTCGGATTAAGGTTGGCGGATAAATCCGGATTTTGAATATCCGAATATCCGGATGTTTGAGAAATGCAATATCTATTCTATCCAGATAAGAATCTAGTACTAATGATAGGAATCAGGTTTTAGGTATAATGGGTTCACATTTTTAGAACCTGAAAATTTTCGGATGCACAGCGAATAAAACATCCAGATTATATCCGCATAGATTGATATAATGGTTTTGTTACTTAAGGCTGGCGTCCCGCTGTGTAAAAGTGCATATGAAAATGTGTCTTTTAAATTTGATAAGACCTCCAAATGGCTGAATCAATCGAAATAATTCAAACGGACGTTTAAAATTTTTTTGCATTTTTTCTGTGGTTTCTTTTAGGACCACAAAAAATAGCCCACGTCCTGAACAAATGTGTCTGTTTTGAAAGTCCGTTTGAATTATTTCGATTGATTATTAATTCATCTAGAGTTATCAAATTCAAAGGACTCATGTTGGCACTGTTACACAGCGGGACGCCAGCCTTGAAAGTTGAAATACTTGGATACAAATCCGGATCAATATTCGGATAAGAATGCAAAGAAAAAATCCGGATAAATCAACTGATAAAAATCAGTATAAATATATATCCGGATATCCGGATAATTGACCTAATCGAATATTTTGCATAAAACGGGATATCCGGATGGAATTTTCTTCGACCGCCACCCTTATTTCGGAGCACAATATACATAGAAGAAAATGTTTGTTCTGGATTAAATTCTGGGGTGTTTAAAAAATGATTCATGAGAATATTCTGAAAAATGTCAAATTTTCGAAAGATCCTCGGGCAAATGGGCCTATTGTCAGTCATGTCCAATACTCAGGCGCCAAAATTTTTTATGTTGCCCCTCAATATGTTGGAACATTTGTCAGAATCGTGCTCGAGAACGTGCCGAAAGTGTTCGAATTCTCCGTTATCATTCTCAACATGCGAATGATGTTGACGAACATCTTTTCGTGCGTGAATATCCGCAGGAGCAAAATGAGAACGCAAAACTTATAGTGGCCACTTTTGAAGCCGTTCAACCCTATAATTTCAAATGAATGGAAAAGAAGTAAAAAGCCAGCAGGAGGTCTTGGTACTTATTTTGACCTACGTAGGAGCCATGAAACGATTTATACCTATTACGTATTCATAATTTCACGTCATGGAGTACTTCAAAAGTACTTTCCAAATTTTTTCTTAATACCTGCCTGTGATGACCACTTATGGATTTATTACTTGTTTTCTTTTCATAAAGTCATAAGAGGGTTGAAAAGCTTTAAAAGCCAAATGAGGGTACGTGAGCTGCCAGACAGCAAAAGAATGTCCAACGGATATCCATGTATGAACATTCGGATGTCCATCGGATATCCATACTTGGATAGTTCATTGAATACGTCATTTTAAGACCATAAAATCATCAAATTTAACTTTATATTCTGTTTATAATTGTGTTGTACTGAAAATATTTTTGGTCGTTTGTACCATATGGTCACCATTTGACGTATGTTCATATCATATTCGCTAATGGACATCCATTGGATACTCAATGGATATCCGGAATATTATGGGTGTTGTATGGGTGTTTGGATGTCTTGTGCTGTCTGGGCGTTGACGTATGCCCATATTTGCCAATGGATGTCCATTGGCGTATGTTCATACCATATTCGCTAATGGACGCCTATTAAATATCCAATGGATATCCAGAATATTATATGGAGTATGGACCTAATATGGATATCCATTGGCTGTCCTGTGCTGTCTGGGAGGCGCTCACTATACGAATTCCTTCGCATCTGCAGGTATTACCCGACGGCCGCCGGCGAGTACGCCGTCCACATACTCTGCGACAACGAGGACGTGCCGCGCAGCCCTTATATCGCGCAGGTGCTGCCCGCCACCGACTACTCCCCGGAGAAGGTCGACGTCTACGGGCCCGGCGTCGAGCCGTCCGGCGGCGTCGAGAAGGACGTGCCGGCCAAGTTCATGATCGACACGCGCCGCGCCGGCTCGGCCCCGCTCGACGTCAGGGTGGCCGACTCGAACTACAACAGTCTCGACGTCAAGCTGACCGAGAAGCCGGACGGCACGATCGAGGCGGTGTACGTGCCGCGCAACAGCAACCGGCACACGGTCCAGGTCAACTACGGCGGCGTGGCCACCAGGAACTCGCCGTTCCGCGTGTACGTCGGCGAGCCGATCGACGCCTCGAAGGTCCTGTGCTTCGGTCCCGGAGTTTCGGACGGCGTCAAAGCCAACTCCCCCACGCACTTCAACATCGACGCCAGGTAATTATCCTTCATCGGGTAGCGGGTTACGTGCGCCTAGTGTCATTCGCGCTTCTTTCCAACCCTTTTGGGCTTCGGGGGAGGGGGGGGCTCGAAACAACCATGTGTGTCAGGAAAAATTATGCCATGGATCACTTTGTACAAGTAGTAATAAGTACCAACGCTTTTTGTTTTTAATCGATAATAGAGAAGCGGGCGGAGAGGCCGATTTGGACATCCGTTTGATGAATGAAGATACTCGCCAAGAAATCCCAGTGAAATTGACCAACAACGGCGACAAGACGTTCACAGTGGACTACGAGCCACCACAATCAGGCCACTACGCGGTCACCCTTCATTATGGAGGCGTCCAAATTCCGAGTTGCCCCATAAAGTTCCACGTCGAACCGAACGTGGACGTCACCAAGATTAAAGTGGACGGATTGGAACCGAGTAAGTTAGATACGAATATTATGCACATAGTACTATCATGTACGTATAGACAGTACGTACTAGTAGGGTGACTGCCCCAGTTATGGCCCTTGTAGTGGCCACCTTCATTTAAAAAATGCTTAGGAAAGTGTTGATCGGACGATTTGATGAAATTTGTATAAAAGTGCGTCCGTTAGTTAGTACTGAAGAGCTGTTTCGTCATTTGTATCATCTGATCAAAATCCATACAGGGGTGGCCATTACCCACGCATCCGGTACTTTTACCTTTCTATGAGCTTCTGTCTCTGGATCACATAAACAAAACTGTTTTTGCTGCTCATATCTTTGAAGCTCATAAAATTTGCTACCCAATGATGGTGTCAAGTTTTCGAATCAGTACCAGTGTTTGAAGTGGCCCAACACAATTACTTCTCTTGGGTGTCCATTACTGGGGTAGTCAGCCTATATAAACTATACGTAATTACGTATAAATATACTACCGGGTAAATGATGTACACATACCTACTTGTAAATTCATTTCGAAAAGTGGTCCCCATTTCTCTATGTATATGAACCTGAATTTCTGTACACCATCGTCGTCGTCATCATCATCATCAGCGGCTCCGGTAAATAGTTTGCAACAATTCCGGGTGATAACCCAAGACGCCGGTAAAGCGGAGTTCGCCATATCGATAACGAGCCCTTCCGGCAGTAAGGTGAAGGCTCACGTGATCCCGACGCACGAAGGCTATCTGGTCAACTTCACGCCGACCCAATTGGGGGAGTACCTGCTGGGGATCTCGTTCGGCGGCGAACCGATCAGCCACCGCCCGTTCAGGCTGACCTGCCTGACCGGCAGCGACCCGCTGAAGGTGAAAGCCTCCGGGCCGGGCCTGCAGAGGGGCGTCGTCAACAAACCGGCCGAGTTCATGATCGACACCCGCGGGGCGGGCCAGGGCGGGCTCGGCGTGACCGTGGAAGGTCCGTGCGAGGCCGCCATCAATTGCCGGGATAACGGCGACGGGACCTGCTCGGTCGCTTACCTGCCGACCGAGATCGGCGATTACGGGATCAACATAACGTTCAACGATCAGCATATTCCCGGCAGTCCATTCCAGGCTATCGTAGTCCCCGAGGTCGATATGAATAAAATTAAAGTGTCCGGAAGTGGGATTCAACTGCACGGTAAAATCGTGTGTTGAGTGGGTTTTCGCAAACAAAAGTACTCAAGTAAAAACGAGTATACGCCAATTTATTAACTGCTAGCTCTCTATGTATGTACTACATATGAATACCTTATACCTACCTACAGTTTGCATTGGTACACCTGTGTATCCTGTTGCAAATGGCCATTAGAAAATATATACAACAAATCATTATACAAAGTCGTGGGTTGTGTTGGTTTCTAAAGGTTCTAATGGTTTATACTGGTTCAGTGAAATTTGATTTAACGGTATCTATTGGTAGTTACCAATGTACAATTTTTCCAATGGTTTCTAGTGTTTTTTGGCAGCCGTTAGAATCCAATAGAAAAACATTATTGGGCGTGATAGAAAATAGGTGGCACTACTATTTGTATACCGCTATCACTGACTATGATCATTGGGATAAAGCCCATCTTCTGTCGAACATGTCATATGCCTCCAGCATCACCACTCCTCTTGTTGATTACAGTCCTGTTTACCAATATGTAGCAAGAATTGTGTCCCAAATTGGCTTTGCCATACGGTCTGTTTTGGCCATTGAAATAGAAAATGTCTTTTCTGGACAAACGTGATTATTACTTTGGTACTTTGGTATCTACAATGGTACAAATGACAAATGATTTTCAATGAGCGCAATGAAGGGAATGAAATAACGGCACCAAATTAACGTCATTTCAGGGCGCAACATTTATTTTCATTGGATTCTAATGGTAAATCCGTAAATCCCATGACAGAAAAACAATGAAATAACCATTAGAATCCAACATTTTTTTTTGTTTCTATTGGTCCTTTGCAACAGGGTTTGTACCTAACTTAATCGTTTGGTTGATGTTGTGTGCCTCAATAATGATAATAATAATAAAAATAAAGCATGTCATGCCATTCTTTAATAATTATAAAATAAGTCGGCGTTGTTATATCTATACATACATGTATTTTTCAAACCTTCCGTATGATTAATTAATTATGGCTATTTTCTCAGGTGTTTTTGTGGACTCTGCCACGGATTTCCTGGTGGATACCAGGGGAATCCCAAAGGCAGGAGACGACGATGGCAAAGTCACTTGCACGATCACCAATCCGTCGGGCAAACAGACGGAAAACCTGGTCACTCCTCTGTTGGACGGCACCTATAAGGTCAGTTACACCCCGTTCGAGGAAGGACGTCACACCATCGATATTCTCTACGACAACGTTCCGGTTCCCGGATCTCCTTTCACCGTCAACGTGCGGAAAGGATGCGATGCCAAGAAGTGCATCGCCTACGGTCCCGGATTGGAACGTGGCGTTCTGAGTAAATCGAACGTATTCACAGTGGAAACAAAAGGTTATTTACTTATTTATATAGGATACTGCCTAAACTTGAGGGCTGATTCCTCTCGTCAAAATAAGACAAAAGATGCGTATGAAAACGGGTACTCAAACGCTTAATAGTAGATACGTTCAACATTGCCACTACATTTTACAACACTTATGACTACCAATATTGGAAGAATGTTCTGAATAAAAATATACATTTGTTTTGAAGCAAAACTACATTTCTACTTGAAAACTTGAAGTTGACCGTTAATTGACAATAAAGACCGTTTTGAAAAAAAATCAAATCAAGGTCAGTTTGTAGTACTCATCGAGTAATTTATTTTTCCTTCTCAACTTTTTTGAATCATCGGACGTCAAATAAAGAAGTTATGGCTTGGGGCGTTTTTTATAACACAGCCTGTATTGTCCAGAAATGTACCGAATTCCTTTTAACCGATAAATTGGCACCATATGTGAAGATTGTGGCCCAAGCTAGGAACTTGCAAATTGAAGGGGTCATAGGTCACCGTAAAAAAGGTCCTCAAGAAGAAGTAGAAGAGAGTGCCGAAAAATAACACTTCCAACTTCCACTCAATCGATTTGGGTCAAATTTACATGTTTCATGAATCTTCAAGTTGCAAGTTCCTAGCTTGAACTAGTAAAAAACTATAACTGTCAAACTGTCCATTGAACTCAATTGAAAAATTGTTTGTGTACCGAATATGGTGGCAATTTAAAGGTTGGATGGAATTTCATCTACAGCATTTGTACAGAAATTCAACGTCTAAATCATAATCATTACTAAATTCATAACTAAATAAGATTATGATCATGATTATATACGACCAGTGAACCGATATTAAACCGGTAATTTCCAGGCGCCGGAACCGGCGGATTGTCCCTCGCGATCGAGGGCCCCTCTGAGGCCAAGATGACCTGCAAGGACAATCGCGACGGTTCCTGCTCGGTCGAGTACGTCCCGACCGAACAGGGCGAGTACGACGTCGCCATCAAGTTCGCCGACCAGCACATCTCCGGCTCCCCGTTCAAGGTCCAAGTCGTCCCGGACGTCGACGAGACCCTCGTCAAAGCGTACGGTCCCGGCGTCGAGGGCGCCAAAGTGCGAACGGGCGTACCGACGAAATTCACGATCGACGCGTCCCAGGCCGGGCCCGCCCCGGTCGCCGTCAACATCACGTCGGACCAGAACAAGCCGCTGTCCAGACGGCCCGAGGTGACCGACAACGGCGACGGTACTTTCGACGTCTCCTACATTCCGCCGAACAAAGGGGCCAACCTGAAAGCCCAGATCACCTACAACGGCAAAGACATTCCTAATAGTCCATTTTCGATCAAGGTCCGCCCGCAGTGCGAACCAGAGAAGGTGAAACTGACGGGGCCTAGTATCGACGAGAACGGGGTGCCCGCCTCGATCCCCACGACTGTCAAAGTTGACACCCAGGAGGCCGGCTATGGCGATTTGGACGTGAAGGTCCTGGGACCGGACGGTAACTTGCGACCTGTCAAAGTTTCCGACTTGGGGAACGGCGTTTATGCGGCCACTTACGTCCCGGATGACGTGGGCAGGTACAAGATCGACGTGAAGTACGGCGGCGAGGAGATCAGGAAAGGGCCGGTACCGGTGCAGGCGTACGCCATCGGCAATGCCGATAAATGCAAGATTACCGAAGGTCTGGAGAAGACTTTGAACAGTGGAGAGTCTTATTGTATCACCGTGAATACGGAGAATGCGGGAAACGGCGCTGTCACCTGCCGGGTGCGTTCGACGAGCGGAAGGTGAGTACCTACCTAAAAATGTGGCCTCAAATCTGCTTGCAGTGAATAATATAAAGTTTCCAGGGCAGTAGCTTTTACATTTTTCGACCCATTTGAAAAAATTTAATTGTGGTAGAAAGAGTTTTCAATGGTCTATTGGTCAACATCACCAGAAAGAGATACATACGTTGATGAAACAAATGAGTGTAATAAGGAAATCTTAGCAACTTGCTAGGAGAGTCCTATTACACTCATTTGTTCATTTGCTCTGATGATTTTAGCGAATAGAAAGGCTCCATTAGTTTGTTTTTTTTTCACAAAAATCGTAATTTCACCAAAAGTTACCACTATTTTTATTCTGATCGAGGGAGAATATTTTTCTGGATCCATTAGTCGTCATAATTAGGATTTTGGTTTGATATGAATTGATATGATTAAATAGAGCAGCTATAAAATTGTCAGCGTTTCTAACGTCTCTGACACCCAGTACAATACCACAGTTTCAGTAATACATTTTTACCGGCATTTTGCTGATTTATTTCGAACTCGAAATAAGCAGATCGATTTTACACACAAGAAACTTCAAAACTTGGATATTTTCATATCCAAAATTAATCATTTTTGCACCTTTGTGATATGTCCATAATGTTTATTCTAATTCGTCTAAAATCATAATTTTAAGCACTAATAGATCCAAAAAAATATTCCCCGTAGATCGGAATAAAAATTAATTGCTGAAAATAACGGTAACCATTGATGAAATTACGATTTCTGTGAAAGAAAAAATCTAACGAAGCCATTCAATAGAGCATTAAAAAGTCTTTCTACCACTATTGCATTTTTGGAAATCGTTGGAAAAATTAAAAAGTTACCGCTTAGGAGAACTTGTCATATCGCACAGTGTATAGTTGCCGCAGCTTCCGTTCCCTCATTTGACCTTTAGAGCCGTTCAACCCTCTTATTACTGTATGAAAAGAGAACAAGTAATAAATCGATAGGCGGTCATCACAGGCAGGTATGAAGAAAAATTTCGGGAGGTACTTTGAGGTACTTTATGTCGTGGAATTAAGAATATGCAGGTATAAACCGTCTCATGCTCCCACATAGCTTAAAAATACTTTCTCAAATGTCGAAGTTCCAATAGACCAAGATCTTCTGCTGGTTTATTACCTCTTTTCTATTCATTTGAAATTAGAGGGTTGAACGGCCCTAGAAGTCAAATGAGGAAACGAAAGCTGTGGCGACTAACATACGTGTGAGAAATTCAAAATTAAAACCACTTTGAATGTTCCCATGTAAAGTGATTTGGACATAAACATTGTGGATAATGGGGATGGTACGGTCAGCATCTATTACACCGTGAAAGACGCTGGAGATTACACCATCAACATCAAATTCGGAGGCCAGACGGTCCCCGGTGGATTTTACACATTCACGGTGAGCAATTTTGCACCATTATAACTATAACTGAACCAACAATTGATGTGGATTCTGTTCCCGAGGAATTATGGCATAAATGTCTAGATTTCTCAAGGGATCCTATTAGACTTTGAAAGTGAGTACGAAAAAAAAATTCTGTATTTTTCCGAAGTTAAATGATACAATAAAATTTCAGAAATGTTATTATAACTTCAATTGTCGAACATGAGCAGAGTTTATTTAGTGAGTCATTCGTTTTGCTGAAATTTCAGCATCTCTGTAACTTGCGTTCCTGCTACAGAATCATGCCAAACATTTCACGCGGATAACTTATTTTACGATACATTGTCAGCATCAACTCGTTGAATGGGCCAGACATTGTAACCACTGCACTTACAAACAAGCAGTTACGTTAAATAAGCGCAACAGACATGACATTGAATTTTATTTTAATAAGGCATTAGTGAAAAACGGTTCCCATTAATCCCTTTCTTATAAATAAATTTGCACAAGTTTTTTGTACTACAGCAGATCATGTACCTACTAGGAATAAAAATCGGCTTGCAAGTACCTGATGGGCATGTGGGTACTTTGTTGAAGAAACGGTATATCGTTTATTTTCGCGGGTGTTAGCTGTAATATCGACGAAATGTGTGACATGAAATTGTTGAAATTTTTGGCTGGCTTCTTGACTGTAATGTAGACAATCTGTCCCCTCCACACTGAGGCGAGCGTCGGCGTCGCTCCACCCCCGACCGAGACTCTCATCAAGAAGTGAATTTCTTCCCGACTTTTAGTCACCGTAAAATAAAATGCGTAATTGTTCAGGATTATTGGCGGCCTGACATTCGATACGCCATTAACGTGCGCCCGTTCCCATTCGAATAACTATATCGGTGGAAGACATCCTCCCCCGGTTCATTAATCAAAGTGAGTTCTCGACGGCCCCGGAGTAAGATTACATTCGGCTTTTGCTTGGATTTGTCCCGTCGGAAACAATCGAATATTTCCGAGTGCTAGATTCTTTTCGAATCCCTGAATTCATGTAGAAGGTGGACCTGTAGCCTTTTGGTATTCCAATTGTTTCCCTTCGACCGGTCCCAGTTGGTACTGTCTTGTGCGAGGACCTTTTGCGATCCACTTGTCCACAGCCGAAATTTTCATTAGGTATGAAAGCAGATAATTATATTTTCATTGGAACGTGTTTATTCAAGTATTCATGTTTTCTATATTCCGACGCAAAATTATTGCCTTCCAGATTTCCCTCATTTATTAATAGCTGGCATTTATGAGCCTGGAAACTTCGGAATCTTTTCATTTTACTCTTATTTTAAGTAAACTACGGTCTGGAAATTTTGTTTTATGCGAACTTCTAATTTTATATTTAGGTATGTAGCTTGACTAAATTTATCAAATTATCGGTACCTACATCAGTACAAACGACGGACGTTTAGACGAAAGTGTTTTCAATAAAGAAGGATATTTTGTTCGGCCTCTCTCGGCCTCGTCGACAATAGTTGTCATCACCTTCTGGTTCTTTACAATTTTCCAAATTTTCACGTTCATTTTATTTATGTTAAATTAATACAAGACATATGTATAAAACCCATCATTAACGTAAACCTCTAATACCTATGTCCATTATATGCACTACTTACTATCGCGCTCATCGTTTGCCAATTTGTGGCGTTTCTGTTTACTGAAATTCACATCCGTTAACATTTTAAAATTACATACTTATGAATTTATTCCAGTATTTTTAGATTGTTAACCCTAAAATCTAAATTTAATTCTCCATGTTGGAGATCCAGAGAGTTCGTTCGCACATTTTTGAATTTCACTGCAAGTTCCGTTAGAAAAAGACATGGCAGTGACAGCGCTGACAGCTTGCCAAGTGTTCCCATATAAAATTAATGAATGATACATTCTTTCGCATCAGCTTCCCAGTTCCCCTTGAAATATTTCTTAACCGGAGAAGCTAATTTCATTCGAAAGTTTGTCTATCTCTATATCAAATGTATAACATTTCGGGCGACAAACATCGCCGAGGATCCAAAATAGCTGACGATCTTTGAGAAACAGGCGACAGGTGGAACTCGTCCTACCTACCCAAATAGAATTTTCTAGAGCTGGGTAGATAAATTCCCTATATTAGGAATGTTGTTCACGTTTAGTTCCGAAATATTGGTCGATATTTCTTATCAGAATAGGTACTCATATCATTTTTCTACCCTTATGGGCGCTTTTACAAAAATATGTTCATTGAGATAAGTTCTCGTATTACTTACCTACCTTACTGAAACAGAACGATGACAATCTATTATTTTGTTTATTATACAGGGTGTCCGAGCAGTGGTAGATTCCTTAGCTCATTCTGAAACGAAAACCTTCATACATTTTTGTCAAAATGTCAAAAGTGGAACAAACAAATAAATGCTGAAAAATTGTTGGAAACTAAGTTTGACTGCAAAAAAGTGTCGCATTGTATCAACTTTGAATAGTTAGAGTAGTTTATTCTGCTTCTACGGCGCGACTTTTAATTTAGCAGGATGAAAACCTTGCTTGAATGAGATTTTTGTAAGATTTCAATAGCGCCTTCTTTGCTAACCATGGAGCCTCGTCATAATTGTGAACATTGAGGTTTTCGTCCCCAATTGAGGAACGGAATCCACCATTACCGGGATATCCGGTGATTCTGGGACAACCTGTATGCACCCTGTATTTGGTCCATGCGCGTTGATAAATTAGATTATTTTATTACTAAAGATACATATTCAAAATTTTTCGATATTATGTATTTCAACTGATATAAGAATTTTTTCGCAGGCCGAAGAGCAGGTTTCCAAATCGGAAAAGACCAGCGTGAGCCATTCTCACACCGAGTCGGCTGTCAAGAAATCGGTACAGAATATCGCACAAGCCGCCAAGCAACAAACGTTTAGGCCCCTCAATTTGGACAACATTCCATTGCCCAGTACAGGAGGACACGTAACAGGTGACCACTCTTTTCCTTTCCGTTTGATATATGGCTTTCGATTTGTTTAACCCGTCAAAATCGAAAATGTCAGCGCATGGTTCGGTGCAGGTGGGCGCACGTAGGTAAATAAATATTAAGTATACCTACTTAATACATGATACTTGCTGATGCACACACCGGACGTACCACACCGCGCACCGTCCGAGCATTCTCGATTGATATATGGCAGCAAAAGCGTTTATAGAACCAAAACATATTTTGATGATATGTATTTTTAGATTTGTCAAATATATCCATCACCTGGAGAGACATACTATGCGTTTATTTTACTTTTACGATGATTCGGATGGAACGAGGGGGTTATCACTCCATATTTTCTCGTCCCACCATTGCACCATTTCATAGTATTTCACAAGTATATCATGGCATTTCATGGCCTTTCATAAGCATTTCATTCCATTTCGTAGCATTTCATAGGCATTTCATAGCATTTCTTAGGCATTTCATAGTATTTCATTTCTTGTCCCAAGCATTTCACAAGTGATAACCATCTCGGGATGAAAGTAGCTGTAATTATTTAGTGACTGAGCAGCAGTGGCGTTTATAGTATGAAGAGCCTCTACTGGGTACCAGAAAAAATTATATTGTTGTTTAATAAATAAACTGCTGCTAGATGTTATGACCTATAGCTATAGGCCAGCTCTAATGGCAAAAATAAATTAACGCGCGGTATGTGCATCAATCATTGCACCTGCAGCCGGTTTCATCTTAAAAGTCATTCAATAAGTGAACGTTGAACCAGTCGCGTTACGATTCATTCACAGTTTGACGGTGTCCTTCCGAAATGTTTTCTTGGATTCACACTGTGAAAACTCCGGAAGCGACTTGGAGTGAAGTTTCTCGTTTCCACCTGAACCAATTGAAATCAGTGACCCATTCGGAAATTGACGGTGAAGAATTTCCGGTAGTTCAGAGACGGATACCGTCATCGTTAGCTATTATCTGCGCGGAAAGTTACGGGATAGAATTCATCTCGTACTATTTCGTACATTCTCGCAAAGGTTTAATGAAATACGCATGTTTAACGGCCTTATAAGCACTCTGGCGGAATTGTGAATGTTCAATACACGCACCTTTTTTAGTTGTGCATCAGCTTCTAGGTCATACATAACGATATAACACTGTGGGGAGCTTCACTAGAAAACAATGTGCGTATTTTTTATTCCACCAGTGTATCCCAGACAGCGAATTACATCCAGTGGATATTTCCGTGTTTATTCCATATAAGATCCGTAATATCCACGACACACAATGGATATCCAGTGTAAATAAGAAATCATCTATGTAGGCATCATTTGGTGTATATCCATTGTATGTCCAATCATGTATATCCAATGGATATTGAAAGTACACAAGGCTATTAGGTATGCCATTGTATGTTCGAATATCCAAAGATCCATGACATATCCATTGGATGATTTTGTGCTGTCTGGGATGTCCACGGATGGAGTTACTTCGAGGATAAACTTTTTCATTTTCGATTTTTGAGAGAAGATTTATCCTTAAAATCGTCTGTTTGCTCCCAAACCTCCCAAAATTATTTCGTTTTCATTTCAACCAGAACAGTTTTTTTTTTAATTTCGGGCTTAGAAACATTCTTTATTTAAAATTAATACCAATACTTACATAGCAGTAAGCGAAACCATGGTACGAAACTTTGTAACATCACTGTCAGCATTGTTTGAATACGAGATTTCAATTTTTACTTCATATTTTCATGTAATCTGGGTCAATAAGTACGACACAGGGTCGTACCGTAGTTGATATGGATAAATGTCGCTTTAGCATCGCGTGAATTATCTTCGCGATCATTGTTCTCTCAAAGTTCTGACGTGCTGACGGGTGCTTATGCTGGTGATGGCAGTGACTGTTGCAAAGTTCTCTGCTATGGTTTCACCTACTGACACTCTTATGAATTTTGGATGAAAATATTTCTGTCTAAAATTGAATACAAACATAACTATTACTGTTATGAAAAATGTAAACCAAATGGTTCTCAGAGTGTTGAGAATATGTAGACAATTTTATCAAGAACAAGTCATTTTGTAAAATCAAAATCAAAAATAAAGAAGTTGTTCCTCTTTGTACCTAATCCCTTCTGTAGACATACTGCATAGTATCTACCCGTTCCGAGTATTGACTTTCACATTTTTTCACATCTTTTGTACCCTCTACACACAGTGCCGACATTCCAAAACTAGCTGCAAATCCTCTTACTTATCAGCTTCGAAATGTAAAGTGTTCCAACAAAGCATAGAGAAGCGTCTGTCTGATGATGATGATGATGAAGCGAAATACATAGTTGACCGAAAGTGTACTTATTGTGCTTCCAGCCGAAATCAAAATGCCTACCGGCAACGTGGACAAGCCCGTGATCGAGGACAACCACGATGGCACCGTCTCGATCCGGTACGACCCCCGCGAGGAGGGCCTGCACGAACTGTCCGTCAAATTCAACGGCGAGCACGTGCAAGGATCCCCGTACAAGATCCACGTCGACTCGATCAGCTCCGGGTACGTGACCGCGTACGGCCCCGGCCTGACCCACGGCGTTTCAGGCGAGCCCAGCAACTTCACCATCTCGACCAAGGGCGCCGGCGCCGGCGGCCTGTCGATGGCCGTCGAGGGCCCGAGCAAGGCCGAGATCAACTGCCACGACAACAAGGACGGCACAGTGTCCGTCTCGTACCTGCCGACCGCGCCGGGCGAGTACAAGATCTCGGTCCGCTTCGGCGACAAGCACATCAAGGGCTCGCCCTTCAACGCGAAGATCACCGGCGAGGGGCGCAAGCGCAACCAGATCTCGGTCGGCTCGTGCAGCGAGGTCTCGCTGCCGGGCAAGATCTCGGACGCGGACATCCGGTCGCTGAACGCGTCCATCCAGGCGCCGAGCGGGCTCGAGGAGCCGTGCTTCCTCAAGCGGCTGCCCACAGGGAACATCGGGATCTCGTTCACGCCGAGGGAGATCGGCGAGCACGTCGTCTCCGTCAAGAAGATGGGCAACCACATCACCAATTCGCCGTTCAAGATCAACGTGTGCGAGCGCGAGGTCGGCGACGCGCGCAAGGTGAACGTGTCCGGGGGTGCGCTCAAGGAGGGCAAGACGCACGTCAGCAACACGTTCAACGTGGACACCAGGAACGCCGGCTTCGGCGGGCTGTCGCTGTCGATCGAGGGGCCGAGCAAGGCCGAGATCCAGTGCAACGACAACACCGACGGCACGCTGAACATCTCGTACAAGCCGACCGAGCCGGGCTATTACATTGTCAATTTGAAGTTCGCCGACCATCACGTGGACGGGTCACCGTTCACCGTCAAAGTAAGTGACAGAGAAAACCAACATGTAGGGACGACAAAAATGAGTTTGAAAGCTTCGTCGTCTATAAAACAGCCATGATAACCAAAATCGGGAAAAAATACTAGATTTTCAGAAAAGTTTTTGCCGATGCCAGAGATTTTGCGACTTTTCTACAGCTGGTCGAGAAGCAAAAACTAACATTGAAATATTATAACAAAGATACTACAAACAAAAGGAATAGCTTGCATCAGGAGCATTTTATTAGGTCTTTTCATATGCAGCAGTTTTGGACCAGTAAAGCAGTTCTACTTAGCAGGAGGAACGGACTGTTCTCTGACCAGTCTCTGACTGATTTTCCGGTACTCTGGCAGAAACATTTGGACTAGTGTCTGACTGTTTGCAAACCGTCAAAGTGGTCAGGACTTCTCGGCATGGACTAGTGGTTTGTGACATGCACAGAAAATAGGCAGATTAGCTTCCAAAAATGCGTTTTTGGCCCTTCCTGACCGATCCCAGACTTATCCAAGGTCGATTCTACGCAATAAGGTATCCGAAACTAGTCAGTGACAGTTTGCAAACTGGTCCACATAGAGGTGCACGAACAAACCTATTATTCTAATACAGTTTTAGTCTAACATCTACTGTTCCAGAGATATAAACATTTAAAAAGAACATACAACAGTATCTTCGAAAGTAGGATAGTAACTGTACTCTGTCAGAAAAATATTAGAACGATAAAATCCTCTTGGAGTAAGCTAAGTAATCTTCAAATTGGTATCATTCATACATTTAAAAATGAATTTGCTTGCAAAGGGAAAGCACAGTTTAGGCACAGGTTCAACGTGGAGGGAAATAATGAAAAAAGGACACATGTAAGATCTTGCAAATGCACAAAAGCGTTTAGATGACCCAGAAAAAAGGCGCGCGTATGCGCGCTTTATCATCTAGTGTGCTAAAATCACAAACCCGAAATTATGATTATTCAGTAATCAGCAAGAAGTTTTCTTAGGATAGGCATGTTTTTTTTTATTTGAAACAGTTTTTACGATTTTTGGTTGTCATGTCTGTAATTAAGCAGAAACGTTTAATAATAATATACGAACTTGGTCTTAGTTCTGTTTGATAGGAAAGTGACGTAAGTGCAAAAATTGCGTTTCTTAAGTTACATGCCCTATTCTAATTCATAGCCACAAAGAGCAGACATCTCTATTTATGTGACAACTGATCATGAAGAATATTGAAAGGCTTTCATCAAAGGTTCCTATTACAATGAGCCCAGTTTGAGAAGCTTATTCGCTTTGCGCCTAATTTACTATCCTTCTTCTAACTTAGATTCTGATTCGCAATTTTGAAATCGCCCTACTAAAAAAATACAGTGTTTTTCTGAAGTGTCGCTTTTCTATCGAATAAGCGATGTAGAAGAAAAAAATTACTAAAATTATTGAAAACTTAATCGAGAATATACACCAACCCTTCGCTTCAAACATACCACTTACGTACGTACGTGAATATGTATGTGTGATACATGTGATACATGTAAGCTATAGTGAATGTGTACTTTCAGGTAACCGGCGAGGGCACCAATAGGCAACGCGAGAAAATCCAACGGCAAAGGGAAGCTGTGCCGATCACGGAGGTCGGCAGCCAATGCAAGCTGACGTTCAAGATGCCCGGAATCACGTCGTTCGACCTGAGTGCCACCGTCACCTCCCCAGGCGGCGTCACCGAGGACGCGGTCATCAACGAGGTCCAGGACGGCCTCTACGCCGTTCACTTCGTACCGAAGGAGCTGGGAGTGCACACCGTCTCCGTCAAGTACAAGGACATACACATCCCCGGTAATTATTGCCTCACATCCCAAACAGCACAAGAATATCCAATGGATGTCCAAGGGATATCCAATGGATACCTATGTATGAACATTGGATTCCATGCTTATCATTCTGGATATCCAATGGATGCCCATTTCCCCCGCTTTTGGACAATGCAATGGATGTCCAATGAATATCCGAAGGATGCCCATGTATGAACATTGGATTCCATGCTTATCATTCTGGATATCCAATGGATGTATATTTCTCCCTTTTATGGACAAATGCAATGGAATGTTCATTTCCCACGCTTTTGGACAGTGCAATGGATGTCCAATGGATAGTATGGAGATTCGGATGTCCATTGGATGTTCATTGGATATCCATAATAGCATAGTTTATTGAATACGTCATTTCAAGACCTGTTTACACAGGGTGTTCCAAAACTGTACCAAGAGATTTCAGAGGGTGATTCCTGACATCATTCTCTAAGTAAAAAAGTCCATGTATCCGAAAATGCTTACCCGCTGAGCTATAGCCCCTTTGAATTTGGGTCCTTATCAATGTTTTTCATTTAATATCTCCGAAAATGTTTGAGATAATAATACTCAATCAGCCTGCATACAGGGATGGCTCGAATTGAAGGGAGTATATGAAAAAAAAACTGTGTCTTTGACAGGTCACTTGAAATTTTGATCTGAAATTATGCAATTTAGGAGGTATCTTCGTGGAAAAGGTGTACATGTTGAACATCGATAGGATGCACCGTTTTTGAAATATTTCAGTTTTAAAGTTTAAAAAGTATCAAAGTTCCAGATATGGTTTTTCTTGTCCCGATATTATCATCAAAGTTGCGTTCTTCAATAAAAATTTAAACAACTGGAAATCTGATACTTTTTTAACCATTGATATGCCCCCCAATTCAAGCTCCAGCGGGCAAGCATTTTCGGACCCATGTTTATATGAGCTTTTTTTCTTAGAATGATCTCAGGAAACACCCTCTGAAATCTTTAGGTATACTTCTGGAACTCCCTGCGTATTGTGCTTTACTAAAAATATCTTTTGTCGTCTGTAAGTAGTAAGTACCAAATAGTGGATAACAACGTTGTCCAGAAATGACTAATCAGAGCCCAACTGGCTCATGATCCATGTCATTGGTAAACAATACTTTGGACCAATGTCAAGGAAAATGGTCTCATGTAAATTTAGCAGAACATATGGGCTTTATTCCCATGATATTAGTTGATGATAGCAAGATATAAATCGTAGTGCCCCCTATCGCATGGATATCCATTGGATGTCCAGTGACGTATGTCCATAACATATTCGCCAATGGATGTCCAGTGTCCACATCATATTTACATCCATTGGATATCGAGGACATTATGCATGTTGTATGGACCTAATATGGGTATCCATTGGATGTCCTGTGCTGTCTGGGATCGTGTGTGGCGTCAGTGACTAATTGATTGTTGGCGGCAGGATCTCCGTTCCAATTCACCGTCGGCCCTTACCGCGACCACGGCGCCCATCTGGTCAAAGCCGGCGGCGCCGGCCTGGAACGCGGCGAGCAGGGCGAACTGAACGAGTTCAACGTTTGGACCCGCGAGGCCGGAAGCGGCCAACTGGCCATTTCGGTCGAAGGGCCCAGCAAGGCGGAAATCAACTTCACCGACCGCAAGGACGGCTCATGCGACGTGTCCTACAAAGTTTCCGAACCAGGTGGGTGAAAATTTCACTTTTATCTTCCCATTTCCGGCACTCTATGCTCGATACCTATGCAACATCGAACGCGAATGCGATTCGTTCCAATGGATTCGTCACGTTCGTCCCCCGCTCCGGGGGATTTCCGCGCCGCCGACGAAATCGAGCAGACGCCTTCTAGTCCACGTGACGTGGGAAAAGTACGGTATTTTATTTTTGGAAAGTGACAAACCGACCCGCGAATAGTGGAGCATGCCGCTTCCTATTTTGAAGCTTTGTCCAAGTGTTGGGTCGGCCAAGTTGCCGACAGAAACATTTCGAATTCGTAATTCCGTTGTTCGTATCCATGTCTGCCTATAATATCGATAAATCACCAGTTCAAGCTACGGACAAAATAAAAACCCGATAATAACGTAATTGAAATCGATTCTTCGATCGTATTAGATTGTAAGTTGTCGCGGTGTGCAACGAAGCGAAGGTGTTCGTCGGATTAACAACATTTGTCGTTTAATGAATTGTGGAACTGAATGCATATACTCGTAAATAAAATAACGTGACGTACCTACATAACATCTACCTAGGGAGGACATTCATAATATTCATAAATATTATCATTATCGGGAATATCTAGTTTTAGTTGGCAGGGATCCAGAACAAGTTGAATACCGTGGCATGTTCCGAAGTGTGTCGTGACAAAAAAAAGCAGAAAAAATCTTTTCAAGGTGGTTTCTCTGGATTTAATTTTAGAAAAGCACTGAATCATATTTTTATTAGTGCTCAGAGCCGGGACATAGTACGCATTTTTCATGTACCTACGATACATACATGCCCATTCTACCTTACATACGTGTACCATAATAAAGTCGTAGGGTAAGCGATCATGTATGCGGGTAGTGAATAAAGTTCGGTCTTCCACCCGATCGGTATTGTGAACGTTTGATGTTGTTGCCGGTAAAATGTATAAAGTGTGTCATCAGATCGATCTGAGCCCGACACCGACGCCGGAAGATGAAGGTTTACCTTTTGCCGTCTTCTGGGTGCTCCCTGAAACTTGCTTACGCTGTTATTTTGTTTCCGTGTGCCAGGTGAATACCGCATCGGACTCAAATTCAACGACGAGCACGTACCCGATTCCCCGTTCAAAGTGTACATATCCCCCGCCGTCGGGGATGCGCATCTGCTGGAAGTCATCCAGTTCCCGGAGGGCCACGTCCAGGCGGACAAGCCGGCGCACTTTGTGGTCCGCCGAAATGGAGCCAAAGGGAACCTCGATGCTAAGGTAGGCTAGGCAGTGAGAAGAAGAAAGGTAATTTCTTCCTCATTTTAATACAGGAATGTACAATTGAAGTATTTTTGTACCGACAATCCTTCAATAACTCCCCTGTTCACCGTTACAAAATTCAGGGTGTTCCATAATTATCGGATGTTCGGACAGTGGTAGATTCCTCAGCTCATTCTGGCACGAAAACCTTGATACATTTTTGTCGAAATGTCAAAAATATAAAAACAAATTAATGCTGGAAAATTGTTAAAAATGCAGTTTTACAAGTTTGCAAAAAAAAAATAGAACATTGTATCAACTTAGAATAGTTTAGAGAAGTTTTTTTGCTTCTACGGCCAGAGATCTACTTTAGCATGAGAAAAACCTAGGAAATTTTTGCCAGATTGCAATAGGGCCTTATTTACTGACCATTGGAACCTCGACAAAATTGTATTGAGATTTTCATCTCATAAATGAGCTACGGAATCTACCATTACCGGGACATCCGTACATACACCCTGTATGTATAAACCTTTATCAACTTTCACTGGTTTGTGTTGAGATCTAAAGGCTCGGATGGTTTATACTGATTCATTAGAACATTTGTTCTAATGGACCCTGTTGGTAATCACCAACATAAAAGTTTCCCAATGGTTTATAAGTGGTTTTTATTGGAAACTTTTTGGATACCATTGGAAATCATTACAAAAAAATAATTGGGCGTGATAGACAATAGGTGGCGCTACCATTTATATACGGCCCGCTATAACTGACTACGATCATTTGTATAAACTCCATGTTCTTCTGAATCAATTTTAAAACCACCATCACCAGCCCTCATGTTCACCAATAGCAAGCATTGTGACCAAAAATGGGTTTTGACATAAAGTCCGTTTTGGTCAATTATTTCGATGCATCTTTTGGACAACGTGGTGATTACATAATCGACTATGGTCTCAGTCACGTGAAAATCACGTTATTTTCACCGTTCTTTTGACGTAGATGAAGGGCTGATAGACGTCATTTCAACGTCGTTGAATGACCAAATTTGAAATCTTCATTCTACTCATTGTGCTGTATTGAAAATACTTTTTGTTGCTTCTACCTAGATATTTAAAGTCTGTCACAGTCTCGAAGCCAGTTAGCCAAAGACCAATTGGTCATAATCCTTACGAATGGAAGCAGACCGTTGGACCTTGGTCAACGAAAACCAAGGAAGATGGTCCAAAGTGCATTTAGCAGACTAGCAGCTTTATTCATTATTGTCATAATCTCAGTCAAAGATAGCGAGATGTAATTACTAGCGCCACCTATTGTCTGTTTCGTGTAAATGCGATCTAGTAATACCTGTAACGTCATATCGGCGTCACAATGACGTCCTTCTATGATGTCATGTTTCGGTCATATTTATTCACCTGAGGATTCTTTGGTGAAATCACGTCTACGGCGTAAAACGACCAGAAAAATTCAAAATTTGGTTATTTAAAAGTGATAAAATGTAATTTTCGCGTAACTCTGCTACCTGGGTGGATCATTCTTGATGGTCAATGGTTTTTAGAATGATTTTCCAATGGTCTGTATTGCTTTCTATTAAAGTGATTTGGTATTACCTAACAGCATCCACTTCTGTTGGGTTCTAGTGGTACTTCCCAGTGAAAAATAACCATTAGAACCCAACAACAAAATCTCTAATTGGTTTCCCTATACATTGGTCGTTTGCTAATTCGAATATTGTCACCAGTTGATCGGTCCTTCCGGCCACGAGGACGATTGCTTCGTCCAGGTGATCGACCTGGAGGAGTACTCGGTCCGGTTCATGCCGCGCGAGAACGGCATCCACAAGATCCACGTCAAGTTCAACGGCGTCCACATCCCCGGCTCGCCGTTCAGCGTGAAGGTCGGCAAGGACACGGCCGACCCGGCCGCCGTGCACGCGTCCGGCGCCGGCCTGGGCGACGTCAAGACCGGCGTCAAGACGGACTTCATCATCGACACGGTCAACGCCGGCGCCGGCACGCTCGCCGTCAACATTGACGGGCCGAGCAAGGTGTCCATGGACTGCACCGAGGTCGACGACGGCTACAAGGTCCGGTACACGCCGCTCGCGCCCGGCGACTACTACATCAGCGTCAAGTACAACAACAACCACATCGTCGGCTCGCCGTTCAAGGTGACCGGCAAGGGCGACGCCAAGGTGGCCGACATCGGCGGCCAGGAGTCCTCCTCGGTGGTCGTCGAGACGACCGCCAAGGTCGGCAAGGGCGGCAACGCCAAGGGGCCGGTGCTGCCGCATTTCAAGAGCGACGCGTCCAAGGTCACCTCGAAGGGCATGGGTTTGAAGAAGGCCTACTTGGGCAAACAGAACAACTTCACCATTTCCGCACAGGACGCCGGTCAGTAATCGTTCCATTGCTTCCCTCTAATAACATTATGCCCCATTATTGTCCCTGAGTGCGCCTAGCAGACATGATACTACTTGCATCATTTTGCATACTAGAAGCATTGTTTTCGTTACCTAAAATGTGCTAGATCTGAGAAATTGCAATTGTCCCTCTTGAAATGAAACCCTGCATGCCAGAAGTATGTACCAAAAAGAGAGATTTTACTTTTAGAGAGCAATATGCATTGAAAACTTTGTGCCAAGATGCAACAGTAGTGTAGCACGACGGATTTCATAGCCGTCCTATTCTACTGCAAATAGTGCAAATGAGAGGTATCAATGCATCTTTCACTAGAGCACAAAATAAATCGAAGGTCGTACTCTGGAGTGCGATAATAAATAGTAAGTACCGAAATTCCAAAGAAGACAGAGAATAAAAGTACGTTGTACTTACATGTTGGCACAGAACGTTATCCACTTTCGTAGCTTATATTGGTATCTAGACGTAAAAGATCTCTGGTACCAAATCTCATTGTAAATAAGAAAGGTAAAAGTTTCGATTGGGACCAGGCTTTATTTGAAATCCAGCTCAAATATGTATGTAGGCCCAAGAGGAAAAATATTGTGTAACCACTTCAAACACTGCTGGAACGGTACATTTCGAAAGCTTAACACCATCACTGGGTGGGGAATTTTATAAGCTTCAAAGATGTGGGCAGCAAAAATAGTTTTGTTCATGTGATCAAGGGTCAAAAGCTCACAGAAGGGTGAAAATACCGGATCCATGGGTAATGGCCTCCCCCCCTGTGTGGATTTTGATCAGGTGATCAAATGACGAAACAGCTATTCAATACGAACCAACGGACGAACTTTTCTACAAATTTCATCAAATCGGCCCATCAACAGTCTCCTAATCAGTTTTTAAATGAAGGTGACCACTACTAGGACAGTGAGCGATTACGGAGGCAGTCACCCGTTGCTGTTGCTTGGCCCTTGTGTCAAAATACCTTGGGCATGTGCAAATCGCAAGGAGCTTATACCAAATGAAAACAAATACATTTTCACAGTTTTTGAGGCATATGTTTGCAATGTATCCAAAAAGTATGTGCACACCAGATCTAGAGCCAGATGATAATATTCTGAATTAGAATCTCAGTTTTGCTATTTGTAAATGAAAACATAATTTGTTGCAACATTTTCCGTCCTTGAGAATATTTTGTTGGATCAAAAAAGTTTAGTGCAAATCGGGGTACAAATACTGTGACCCACTGTCAGAGCTGGGTCGAATACTCTAAATGAGTATTTGAATAACGAATACCTAAATACCATGAAAAATAGTATTCGGTTTTCTTCGGATGCTAAATACCAGTAGGTTAAAAGTATTTAAAATACTAGTATTTAAATACTTTGGTTCGGATACTTTTCGAATACCCAGATCGAATACTCGCTTCGAAGTTGTGGATTTAAGATATGTTCGTAAAATTAGTATTAACATGTATTACACATTAGATAACAATCTTATTTGAAAATTTATTGATTAAATCGAACAGAACATCAAAATCAATTGAAATATGAACAAAACATAAGAATTTAAAGATGTCATTTCACTAGTGCGTGACTAACAAAACGTGTTCGAATTGTGGTCTGAAGGGCCTGCTAGAATGCGAGTTTTGAACATCACCTATCGACCTACCAAATCTGCGCTAAGAGTTTTATACGACAGTATAATCCCCCAGTTTTGTAAAAACCATGGCGAAAGTGAGTATTCGAAAAAAAATCGAATACTAAATAACGGATATTGAAATTCCAATGCCGAATACAAGATACTAAATACCCATATTCAAAAGTATCCGAATACTAAATACTAAATACTCAGAAAGTATTTCGAATAGTATCTTAAATACCGGAGTATTTAGATACTACCCAGCTCTGCCCACTGTAGATGAAATACATTCGATTGTACTCGGTGAATTCTCGGTTCAGGTGCAATAAAACCCATGAGCCCGGTGTAAGGGGGCGAAAACGATTTCACGGGGTGCATATTCTATCTCTACATTTAGTACAATTTTTTATAGTGGCGATAAATGTACGTTGTATATTTGAAATGTATGCATTTGCAGGTACCAACATCTTGTTCGTCGGAGTGCACGGGCCCAAAGGGCCTTGCGAGGAAGTTTTCATCAAACACCAGGGGCGCAATCAGTACCACGTCAGTTATCTAGTACGGGAACGTGGTGACTATATCGTGATCGTGAAATGGGGAGATGACCACATTCCGGGTTCCCCGTTCAAAGTCGACGTCTAAATTTTAATCAAACGATTCATTCTCTTTCTTTTTTTATGTAATCTAAGACATCGTCGTCTGCAATGTGAAAGAAACACTCTATCGCAAGAAACAAAAATGTGCCTTATTAATTAATGAATTATTATTACTTAAAGATTGATCGAAATGAATTACATCCGATATTATTATTAATTATTCTTATTCTCATTATGCAGTAAGTTAAATTAATTTAGTCATTCTCGCCAATTAACTTCGTTTCATAATGATCATCTGAAATCGTCGAGGCGGACCCCTACATGTATTTTTTTATCTTTCTCATTTTTAAACTTGAGATCAAGAAAAGTTTGGTTATTTCACTTTGTAGTTTATTATTTCCTTTGTGTTTTTACAACAAATAGCGCATAATAAAATGAATATAAATAAATATTTACTTCATGTATGTACGAGAATAAATATTTTGTCATTATGCTGTTGCTCGATCATAAATAAAAACGACAGAAAAATTATTGTTTTTTTTTTCACCTGATGATAATTAAATTCATGAATGAAATATGTTTGTGATTTCATACACCGATTATAAGAAAGAAAAGTACTAGCAATTATGTGAATTATGTTTATTTGTGTGCAGAAGAATGAAATTTTTAGTGATTTCATAAAAATATTCAACGCATGGACAACAATAAATTAAAGTTTTTCTTCTTTATAAACAACTTAACAAAGAGCCTATTTAATATTATTTAGGTTTGATTATTTACCGTAATAATTATATCATACAAGGTGTTTCAAAGAAACGTACCCCTGCTTTTGATACTTTATTCCTCTCCAGAAAATAAAATGTTTTCATTTTCTCGATGAAAATAAGCACCAGTAGCAGGGGTGCTATTTTATGATACACGTTGTATTATACTGATGATTTTCTATCGATAACCTATTATAATTAATTTAATTCAATTTAATATGCACTAGAAACTATTAACAATGTTAAAATTTCTCGACCCCTTTCCTTGTAATTATAAATATTGTACAAATATCTATGCTTCTAGATATGTAGGTAGGTGTATATTTTTATCAAAATTTGGCACCTATTTATTGATTGGATTGATGATTGATATAATGATAACACTAAAATGTGAACATCTCTACTGAAGTTGAATGGTTTGTTTACTATTTACTGTATTTCTCGTTAAAGTAGGTACACGGGTATAGCAGAAATAATATATCTCCACAAACGGTTGCGCTGAATCCCAATGATTACTCGGGTAATTTCGGGCGAACAGTGGCGTAACACAGGAAGGGGTAATATTTGTTACAGCGTTTCAACGCAATCAACGCTTGCTGTAGGTAAATTCTGACCAGATGTCGGCGCTACTGAACAAATTTGAAATCAGCGCGAGATGTTTTGAATGTTTCCATGGGTACGGACGAGTGCGCAGCTCTGGTGTCCTTGCAGGAAACTTGCGATTAATTTCTGACTGTTTGCAAACTGTCCAAATAGTCAGGATTTCTCGGTTTGGATTAGTAGTCGGTGCGTTTTTGCAACTGTGACCACTTTCTGACCGATCCCAAACTTATCCGAGGTCGATTCTGCGCACATTTGAGGTGCACGAACAAAGTTATTATATCTCTGCAAACGGTCGATCTGCGCACTCTCCGTAACCATGGAAACATTCAAAACATCTAGCGCTTATTTCAAACTTGTTCAGTAGCGTCGATATCTATTTATAATTTACGTACCCCTTTCTGTGTTACGCCACTGTTCGCCCGAACCCGAGGGATAATTCGGATTTTGCGAGACCGTTTGCAGAGATATATTATTTCTGCTACATATTATTATGGACAATTAAACATATACTAAATAATAATGGTAGTATAAATGGTACAAGAAAGATGTATAAATACGCTAATCTTATTTACACCTATTTACAACGAAAGAAATAATGGATGGAGAGACAGAAAACATTTTCAAACGCAGCTGAATTTAATGCCGTCATCGCTGGAGTAGCAATTTTGGCAATGCAATTTTTGGTTCCGAACTCTGACATCAGTTCCATTGAGTCCATCTCCCAGTTGCGTGTGGCACACGCAACATTTAAAGCACTTCATGTGGTAGAAAAGACACAAACTCTCTATGATCATGGCGGCCCCTCGACCTGAACCACCCGCAAATAAACATTTCGATATAGTTCATCGTGAAATCGGATCGGATTGAGAGTGGTACTCACCCAGCTCGTTGCTGCAGAACGAACACTTCTTCTTGCCGCTCACGCTCAACATCCGGTCTTGGGACTCCTCCGGGACCATCTGAGACGCGTAGGGCATCGACGGTAAAGGCAAGGCGTGTTTCACCGTCTGGTTCTGTCCGACGTACAAGTGAGGTTTCATGGCTAACACACCTCCTCCTGCTCCCTCTTTGGACGGACTAGTCTCAGATTTAAAAACAAAGCAACATACAATATTAAATTAACTAATTAAAAGATAAACCAACTAATTATTCAATTAGTTGTACGATGTGCCCAGGAAATCATCGAGTTCCTTTCAACCGATTAATTAAAACCATTACAGGGTGATTCAATATTACACCGACAGGTTCAAATAAAATAAGAATTTTATATGAAGGTAGGTCCGGGAAAGGTTGATAGATATAAGGTGTGACATTTAAGATTGCCACTAGATTTTTCAGACGCGCATAGCAACCAAGAAAGTCAAACGAAAGTCTATCTTATGGGCTAGAAGATTTTTGTTGATTTTCGTATTTTTGGTAATTTTTGAGATATTATGATTTTAGTACAGCTAGTCGGGGGATAAAAAATTAAAATTGAACAATTATGCACAATCAAAAACCTTATACAAAACAGAGAGATAGATTGAGAATGTTTTATGTTTCTCATTCATTTTGAATCTTACTACTTGGGACATAATGCCATTTTAGTTGGAAAAATTCTGCCATTTCAAGTCGCGATATCTCTGAAACAGTAGATGTTAGCCTAAAAACATATTTGAACAATAAATATCCCCTGATATAAGCTAAATTGAACTGAAGTTGAAGGATATTTTACGTTAGAAAGTGACGAAAATTGTTCAAAAATGGCAAAAATACGCAAAGATAGACGCTCAGCAAAAGTTATCTCTATGTCTGTTTTTCAAATGAGTATAATGAGCCAGAAATGGTCACGGTTAACTCGACAGAAAAGGCTAGTTAGTCCATATTTTAGTGCTTTTCGCATTTTTTCGTGCATCTTTTGTATTTTTCGTGCAACTCCTTTTGCCGACGCCCATATATTATAAAAAAGCGTCAATACAATGGGGAAGATGGCTGAGAAGTCACTCATTTTCAATCTGTTACATAATGAATCCTGTGATTTCATTATCGCGCAGGTCCCTAATTTCAATAATTTCACTAAATCTAAGCATGAAACCGATTTCAAAATGTTAGTTATCATATCATATTCAATTTTAATTAATCCATGTTAATTGTTTATTTGGTTCAAATCGTTAAATACTGTGTGATTTGGCATTTTTTTACCAATCTAGAGATTTTTATACAGGGTTTCCCAAAACCACCGGATATTTCGGCAGTGGTGAATTCCTTAGGTCAGAGACGAAAACTTTGATACATTTCTGTCGAGTGAAAAATTGAAAAAACAAATGAATGCTGAAAAATTGATAGAAATGCAGTTTGACTGCAAAAAAAGTGGGACATAGTAACAAATGTATCGAATAGTTTATTCTGCTTCTACTGCCGGAGTTTTAATTGAGCAGGAGAAAAACCTAGCTTGAAGGAGATTTTCGCTAGATTCCAATAGCGCCTCATATGCGTATACAGGAGTCAAAAAATCGTGTCACTACTCCAGGGACGAATTCTACCTAAATAAAGAAGAAATAACGTAATAAAAGTTGTAGGTCGAAAATGTACAGGCTGTCTTATAAAAAACGCCCCAAGCCATAACTTCTTTATTTGACGTCCGATTCAAAAAAATTAAAGACAAAAAATTAATTGCTTGATGAGTACTACAAACTGACCTTGATTTGTACTCAAATTTGGACTCAAAATTTAAAAAAAAGACATTACTCTGTCTAGAAAAAATAATCCTGCTCGTTTATGTCGAGAGAAGTATACATTACCTAGCGAAAATTTCAAGTTGACCATTGATCGACATCGAGGTCTATGGTATAAAAAATTCAAATTAGGGTCAGTTTGTAGTACTCATCAAGCAATTTATTTTTTCTCCTTAATTTTTTTGAATCGGACGTCAAATAAAGAAGTTATGGCTTGGGGCGTTTTTTATAAGACAGCTTGTATAATAGATACAGGGTGTCCCATTGAACATTTTCACTGCATTTTTCACCAAGATGACGTTTTAAATCGAAAATAAGTTTTCAATAAGTTTCCGATCGACTGCACGGAAATAGCAACATCTCAGGAATTACTAAAGATACAGAAATCGATAAAAGCTTGTTTGAAAGCTAACATCATATACCTATATTTTTATTTTTATTTGAAACTTATTTTCGATTTGAAACGTGATCTTGGTGAAAAATGGAGTGAAAATGTTCAATGGGACACCCTGTATCTAGTATACATTTTCGACCTACAACTTTTACGTTATTTCTTCTTTATTCAGATAGGACAATTCGTCCCTGAAGTACTGACACGATTTTTTGACTCATTTATGTTTGCTTCTGTATCTATGAGTTTTTGAAAGCAATATTGGTGTCCCAGTGATGTGAAAAATACACAACTTGTCGGGAACGTTTTATTTCGCGACCCGTGGGTTGTAACGCTCAGCTAGCACCTCGCGCCACAATAATCCCACAATATTGCACTTTCCCGACCCGTTGCCTAATCTACTATTTCGTGCATATCTTGCAGTCCCTACATATGGTGCCAAATTATTGGTAGTTGAAAGCAATCCGATAATTCCCCGGCCACATTGTAAATACATCACAAACACACACCTTTTCATTGCCGGATTGTGCAGTTCCCGACTTTGCATCCTTTCATGTAGCGTCTGGATCACCGCATCGGGCAGAGCTTTCCTCTCCTGCTTCGGCCTGCGAGCTTCCGCCTCGGACAGCCGCCGAATTTCGGCCTCCTGGTACAGCCAATGCTGATTATAGCTTTTAGTCTGCGGGTTCGCTTTCGGCTGAATCCAGTTCGGCGTCGTGCTCAAATTCTGCAGGCTGTACCTCGACAACTGCCTGTGTTTCCCCTGGTTACCGTTGGCTCCCATGCTGTTCAGAGACGACGGATCGGATTTACCCGGATCGGCCATCATCGGCCGCTCCTTCGAGGGCGACCGCAACGGCTTGCCGGGCAGAATCGACGGCTGTCTCCTCGGCGACGAGGACAGCTGAAGGTCCGGCATCGATTTCCGGTGGTCGACCGCGAACGCCGCCGATTTGGATTCGGCCGCCGATTTCCGGTACTCGCCCACGGACTTGTGGTACTGATCTTGCCGCTGTATGTCCGGCATCGATTTGCGGTACTGCACGTCCGGATCTACGTCGGACACTCTGTAGACGTTGGTGGTCTTGAAGGCGTTCGGTACGTCCGACGAAGACTTCCGGTACTCCACCGGGACGTTCTGTAGGTGGGAGAAGGGCGCGTCTTGGTACGGACGGTGGGCGCCTTGGTAGAGGTTCTCGGTTGAATGGCGGCTGTTTTGAAGGCGGGCCTTCATTCGGGTCTCCTTGAAATGGCGGTTCTCCAGTTGGCGCTCGAGTTCTTCGCGTTCCAGTTGCAGCAGTTCGTGTTCGACTTTTAGGACTTCCGAATCCTGACCTCGATCCGCGTAATCCGGTTGCTGAAAACAAATTTTCAAATTGTGCAAATGACCAATAGAAACCATTTTCTGGGATACTAATGGTTCCCACGTGTGTTTTTGTTATGGCATTTACCATTAAAAGCCAATAGAAATAGATGCGTTCTGTGGGTAATTGAATTGCCCATTCATTTCAATAGGAAGCGGTACAGATCCCGTCGAACAATTTGTGCTTGAATTTTTATGACTGGCACATGCGTCCACGAACACATAGTAAACACATGCGTCAATTAGCACACAGAAGACACATAGTGAACACATGCGTTCGTGGACGCATAAAGGACTGAAAGTGAACTCAACCGTGAAGACATTTTTAAAATGGACTAGCACATCATTACCATAGCAACCAGTAAACATAAACGCATAAAATCGGGAGCAGGCAGAGTGTAATCGTGCACCGAACGTACCCAAATGTCAAGAAAAGGGCTGAAATTTTATTGGAAAAATTAGAGAAGAAAATAATTTGTAAATTGTCCTTTTAAGGTGAAAAACTCATCAAAACTGGATTGTGTATAACGTCTCATCAGACGTGTTCCGATGATATTCAGTGAAAATTGTATGAAAATCGGACAAGAAAAATGCTGAAAATTGGTGAACAAAAACAAGCCAGGAAAGAGGCGAAAAACTCCATTATTTTTTAATTTCTGATTTCTAAGATTTCTAAGAATATTTGGGGAAAAAATATACTGTCAAAAATGCATTTTTGGTACTTTTTGGAACCGAACACAGTACTTGCACATGCGCTTTGTATTTCTGAACTAATATGGGGGCCGCATGTCGGACACAAATGTCACTTCCGTATAAGACGCATCAGGCAGGCACAAGATGAGCACAAAGATGCTACACGTGCCAGGCACATCTTACTCCTATTCGTCTGTCAGACGCATGCATCAAGGCAATTCAGACAATTGTTCAGACATTAGGCAGACACGTGCTAGACTTGCGTCTATGTAACCATGTGGACACATTATGGACATTTATCGGGCAAAAAATTCAGAATTGTTTGACGGGGACCATTAGAAAATCATTCTAAAAACCAACCAGGGAGCATAGTCATCCCGAAATGACATTAATTTGGTACCATCAAATTATTCCCTTTCTTGCGCTGTATTGAAAATCGTTTGTCATTCGTACCATTGTCGATAAAGCAATAACCACGTTGTCCAGAAATGACATCGTCAATTTTAAAGGGCAAAACAGACCGTATGGTAGAGCCCATTTGGGTCACAATTCTTGCTATTGGTAAACAAGACTGTAATCACCAAGAGAAGCGGTGATGCCGGTGATGGTAGATATGAAGATATGACAAGTCCAACAGAAGATGGGCTTTATTGCTATGATTATAGACAGTGATAGAGGCATACAAATGGCTCGCCCAATAAATTTGTTCTACTGGATTCTAATGGCACCCAAAAAACCATTGGGAAACTTTTACATCGGTAATTAGAGTAATTACCAATAGAGAGCATTAAATCAAATTTCGCTGAATCAAAATAAACCATTAGAACCTTAAGAAACCAACACAACCCAGTAAAACTTTGTAATGGTTTGAATATATTTCCTAACGGGCATTTGCAGCAGACACACAAAATGCAAAAAAAAATGCTTATTCTTACCTTTGGAAAGTAGTTTCTGCTTCCCAAATACGGATCGTTCAGTGAGGGATTTGGTTTGTTTCTTGAAATATGCGGTGAATCGTCGTACTCGACGACGCCATCGCGCGACTTTTCCTCCTTCTCTATGGTCTCAATGATCTCGCGCTCCTTTTTCGTGATTTCGTCTTCTTCCGACGTGACGCTGTTGGTTCGCTGGAAGAGGACAACAGAATCAGTAAGATGAATAAATAAAAGTGGATCAGTGTAAATCAAAATCTCTCAAATCTTTATAGGTAATCCCACAAATCGTTGAAAATTAGCAAATCTTTCACAAATTTCAGCAAATCTTCAACAAATATCTCAAATCTTTGCAAATCCTCATGTCTCGTGAATGTTTTATCATTCAGCAGCCAATTAGAAGATGATGAAGTCATATGCAAATGCAGCTGCCATCTACGCATCTACTGACATTATATCGAAAGGGCAAAAAAAATTTGGATTTTTTTCAAGCGGTATCAAATTTTTGAATGTTCAGCCGATTTTCAATTTCTTGCGCTCGTTGGATACTCAAGTGAAGAGAGTAGAAAGTAGAAAATTAGAGTTTGTGTGAAATTCTAGAACCCTTTTTTCTCACACGCACAAGGAAATCACGACATTTTGAGAGGTGCTACACATTTAAATTCTATGAAAATTGGCAAAAATAGTACATTACGCAACCTGTCGGGAAAGTGCAATATTTTGCGCGAGCGTCATAGGTTGGTTCGGGCACCTCAAATGTGGACCGGTTGGTAACTGCTCACTGACTGTTTTCGGATATTTTAGTGCGCAGAATCGACCTAGGGTAAGTTTGTGATCAGAAAGTGTTCTAAATATCAAAAACGCGTTTCGGAAGCTAATCAGGTTATTGTCTGCGCATGTTCTGACCACTTTGACGGTTCACAGACAGTCAGAAACTAATCCGAAGGTTCCTGCCCGAACACCGAACATTCAGTCAGAAACTGGTTAAAAACCAGTGAGGGCATCTGCTAGGACTGTGGCAACCTTGTGCGCATGCGTCGTACTTCGTGGACCGGTCCGCAACTGTTGCCCGAACAAACCTAATAATTAACGATTTGAAATAACTAAATGATTAACACGAAAGAATTAACAATAAAAATGATGACTGAAACAATTTGGAATCGGTTCCATGCTTAGATTTGGTGAAGTTAAGAGGAGGATTCAGAAAAATGGCGAATAATTACTGATTTTTTAGAATGATTTCAGGGTGAACAGTACAAAGTTCGTAATAAAATTTGATGGCAGGGAGAAGATACATTTGTGTACAATACAATGAATATGTTAAGAAAGATTAAATTTCTTGATTTTAGCGATATGATGTCTCTTCACAAACATATCACCAAAACTACTCAAATAACCTTATTTAGTAGATATGATGACCGATAATGAATTCCCAAATTATTAGTCTTCATCTTCAAAGATCAGTAATTTTAGCTTAAATCAGTTTGATGCAAATTTTCAATATGTTAAAGTGTTACCAGCAGATTTTTCAAAATGGCGTCTAAGAAATTAAGTTTTGTTGTGAACCATTGTAGAAAACGAAGTTCAGCGAGTCTGAAATAGATGTCGCCAAAAAAAAATGTAAATCTGTATTAACTTAGAGTATTCACAATCACTCCGAAAATTCAACCATGGTGAAGTTTTTGAATTTGATAATCATGTTTTCAGATTTATGTGTTCACAACTACTAAAGTAATAATTCGCTCCATCTACTCACGACTAGGAGTACTAGAAACTGGAAGAAATCTTTTCCACAGCCACTACTAAATAAAATAATAAAATTGCCTTACTACTGCTAGCAGTCCTTGAGGAGATTTTAATAACTACTGCTTTCAAATCCCCCTCTGAAGCAAATCATGAAAATTTATTATGCAACAGATTGCAAATGAGTCACTTTCCAGCCACCTCGATTATCACGAAAAGTAACACTTTACAATGTGGAAAAGTCGGAAAAAATAAAAACACACAATTGTACCAACCTCGCTGCCCTGACGTTCGGGACTGGGCGTCGCCGAGTCTCCGACGCTGCCGGTGCACCACGTGTCGCTCGACAGCCGCCCCCGGTCTATGTCCAAACCGGAATCGTGACTCTCCACCTTACTCAAAACGCCCATCCGCGTCTCCTCCTGGACCTTCTTATAGAGCGACCGCTCTAACTTCGACTCCTCCCGCAAAAACGAGTCGACATCCGGCGGCTTGTTCACCGTGATCTCGGGACAAATCTGATCTTTCGTCGACTCGTCCAACCCCAAAAAACTGGAGCGCTTTATGTGCATCTCGCGCTTGATACGATCGACGCCGATCTCGCCGCCATCCTCGTCGACCGGGGGCGGCGGCGGGGGCGGTTTCACTTTGGGCGGCTCCTTTTGCGTCGGCGGGGACAGCGGAAAAGCCGAGTCGAACTTGAAGTTTTCGTAAACCGCGAACACTTCCGAAACCGACGATTCCGACACGACAGCCCCCCCACCACCGCCGGCACTGACATTCGTGACGTCACGTGGTGAGTGCGCCGTCAAGTTCGAATCGGAGCCGATTTGGATCTCTGTGCTGCTCACGAACTGATCGGGCGCCACAGTACCATCGTCATTACGATCGTCATCGTCATTATCACCGTCATTATGATTATCGTCGTCATTATGATCGTCATTTGCGAGTTTATCGATGGAACTCGGGATCATCGCCAATGCTAATAGTTGCGAATCTTCGATCGGTTCATCCGCTTGACTTACAGAACAAGAAACGTCAGCGGTGTGAATCCCGCTATCGTCTCGATCCGTTATTTCCGTAGACGAAGTAGACGGTGCATAATTCGAATACTCGTCTAAGCCGTTATCGTTTTCGTTACTAATATTATTGCTATTATTCTTTTTATACATTAAATCTAAGTCCTTGCTGAACATGTTCAGTTTGTCCATGTAGAGGTCGGTTTCCGGACTAGCGCACCGTTCCTCTTTATCAATGGACGATGAGTGTTGCCCGCGTTGGTCTAAATAGTTGCTAATTTTCGGTATGAAACCGCCACCGGTTTTCGTATCGTTCTGGCTGTTGTTTACCTTTTCGAGTCGTTCTCTCACCGCAGAGCTTCGTTCTCTCTCCTTCACCTTTTTATCTGCTGCGCATTCTTCGAGGCACCGCAGGCGCTGTTTGATGCTCTGCGTGTGCACGAAATCCTCGGACAGTCGCCTCGAGGTTGGCGACTCGTAATTGCGGATCTCGATCGGCTTTTCGCCCTCGAACAGTTCCTTGCGTTTGCAGATCTGGCCTTTCGGCACGGCGACGGCCTGGCGGCCCTCCGTCGGCTCCCTGCTCTTGGCGAAATGGTCCGGGTTGAATCTGGAGTCGTCCGTGCGGATTTTCGACTTGATTATCCGCGATCGGTAGTCTTCGATGGCGCCCTCGTACGTGTACCGTTCGGTGTTGTCGTTGAGGTCGGTCGATTTGTCGACCGTCGATGGCGGTTCCGCGTTGTCGATCGCCGCGGGCGGATTATTGCTAATTTCGTCTTCGCTTTGGCTTTGGTTCGGGGTGCTTAGGTTGTCCTTGTTGTTGTTACTGTTGGACCAGTCGAATGCGCGTTCCTTGTCATCCTGATGAACAAGAGGGCAATCGATAAAACAGTCGCAGTTATGAATAAAGTGATTTCATTCATTGCAAAATCGGTCAATCTCGATAACAATATTTTGTTTATTATAATTATAAGTCGGGACTGGAAAATTTTGATACTAATATCGTACTTTTCCAATATTTTGACGCTTATATCGTTCTGGCGCGAATACGTGCACATTTTCTATCGGTTGAAGTTCCGTCGTAAAACAAACGGTTTGGGGAGAAATTGACAAAATATTATCAAAAACTGGTTAATTTATAATGGTGAAAATCCAAGAATTAACAGCAGAGCTGCAAAATTAACATAATAATGCGAATCACTTGAGGTTTCAAAAACCAAGGAATCAATTTGGAATGTCTTAAAGCCTCTGTTCTGTTAATGTTTGGATTTCCATCTTGTTCAATTTACTAGTTCCTAACTCGCGGTTTCGCATATTTCGGATATTTTTTTTTGAAAATGCAAATGCATTGTGCATATTTTGGAGAAAACTGCATGTTTCGGCATGTTTCATTCAATTTTCTGATTTTTTCATGGAACTCAAATCACAAAATAATCGTAGAAGAAATCTATAGAATCTATGAATAGACCGATATAATCCCTTCTGCCAGTACGGTAATATTTTGATTTTCCCATAAAGGGAACATCATTCATATTTTACACTATTTCTATGTGAAAGAATTATCACATTCCTGAGAAATCGTCAACTTACTCAATTTTTGTAATTATTTGACCTATCCATGAAATAAGTTCAAGTTCAATAGAAAATTGTGCGGGCATGTGAAAACAGAACTGAGAAATTGAATGATATTTCTGATTATGAAGCGCAAAAATTGCACAAAAATACGTGAAGATAAGAGCGCAGCAAAAGTTGTCTCTCTGTCTCCCTGTTTTTCAAATGCTTATAATAGGAGACGGAGATGGTCACGGCGAACTCCACAGAAAAAAGGGTAGTACACATAATATTTTCTTCTTCTCTCGTGCATATTTTGGTAATTCACTCGGTAATTCACGCCTTTTCTACGCACATTTTCGTATTTTTCGAGTTTATTTTGATACTTTTTCGTGCATATTTTACAGTCTTCAATTCAAAGTGAATTATAAATTTCATGATAAAGTGTCAACATTCAATTTGATTGAGGGGTGCCATGTAGCAATTAGATCTACCCCAACATCCCTAGAATTGGAGACATAAATCAAATTGAATTATCATTCAGCACCATAGACCATAGAGCCAGAATATAAAAAAAAAACTAATTGAAAGAGCATGATACATATACATACCAACATGCTGCTATTGTCATCAGTGTCAACGTCTTTAACACTGTTGGCCTTTGAACTGCTACTTCCAATTCCGTAATCGCTGAGGTCATTGGAGTCGTCATCGTAAATGGGGATGTTGAATTTGTGCCGCCCTTTGCTGCGCTCCTCCATCATTTCATTGAACGTTTTGCTTTTCCTACGAGTCTTGTCCTGCCCCTCCTGTTCGAGCTTCTTCACCTCAACCACCCGCTCGATGATGTGCTCCTGGCGTTTTCTCCTGCTGCTTTTCCAATTATCCAAGTTCTAAGCATTTGCCAATCATAATTATAATTAAAAGTTGCACTTTCCACGCACACTCGTTTCGTTTCATTAGTGGAGGGTTAATTGACAGAAGGACAGAATCTGGTTAACTTCAACTTGGGCATTACATGTATGGATTAAATAAACAGCGTCCGCCAATAGTGCGTCAAGTGAGAATTACGCTTTTGTCGGAAGACTTATAAAAAAACTTGGTAAAACTTGTTCATATGACAGTGGGCTACAACCCTAAAATAATGACCACTCTAGCGGGTGTCCCATTAGCCCTTGACGACATTTCAAATGAAACATACCTCAATTTGTTCGATTTGCACGATCTAAAATAACGTAATTTTGTTGACGAGCTTTTGGAAAAAGTGCAAAATTTTGATAAAATCAAGTGCCACCACGGTGAATCGCAGTTTGACGAAATATTGGCGGATACTGCACATGGATTCATCATAATACCAAAGATGATACTTCGATAATAGCATAATACCATTGTTTACCTGCTGCCAATCTTCGGCTTCTTCTCTTACTTCTTTCCGTTCTTTTTTAATTTCTTCGACCCTTTTAATTTGTTCGTGTACCTTTTGGAAGAGAGCAGAAGGGGCCACTTTGATAAATTGCAAAGGATTCGTGGCGGGTTTCGGTGGGGGCGGTTTCGTGACCCTGCATTTTGTTGGTACGTACTCCGCATTGAAATTCTGTAAAGCAAATAGACACATAAATAGCTGTAGGGTGAAGTGGGGTAAGTGCGTCTTTGCGGTAAGACGAGAGGTAAGAGCACCAATAGTTTTTAATTTGAGTCCGTCTACGATGAAGTAGTGTATCTACTAGTGATAAAGTAAGGTCATTTTGGTAACAAATTGAGCTCGTTAAAAATGAAAGCTGCAAAATGAAAATCCAAGATAGTTGCTCTTGCCCTATAGACATGCTCATGCATTACAATCGATTTTGGTGTTCTTGGCCCAAATTTAGGGTAACATTTGAAAACAATATATTGTTGTAAACTTTTGAGAACCGTTTTCGAACTTGTCACGTTATACACTATCATACACGCTAAGTGGGTGCAATATGTTTCCCATGTAACTAATAGTATTCTCAAAGATTTTACACATGTAATTTAAATTTTGCACTCTGGCAGGCACTTTACTCTGAAGTGTACGTACGCAGGTATCGTTGAAACTGTTCATAAGAGATAACCGAGGACTGGACCCCAATTACAATAATTAAAAAAATGCTAAAAAATTACTGAAAAAAGTAGTAAAAAATTTTAAAAAATTACTGAAAAGCTACAAAAAATTTACTGAAGGATGTACTATCGAGTGCATTAGTATTCCCCAGGATTTCGATAGTACACCGAAATTACTCAGTGGCTCGATATACATATGATGCCGCGTTCGGTGCTTAATTAAATCGCGATTTCCATTATTAACGATGAATGACGATTCGATTTGCAATTGGAATATAATAAAATGAGAGATCAAGTTCGACGGAAGTGAATCTCGCTCTACTGCTATTTATACCTAGGCTCGATTTACATAAAGGTAGTGACAAGTTTACAAAACAATCCAATGACATCACGATCACATTCATAACAACAATGAAACAATCATTTTACAAGCTGGGAGGGACAAATCGTGAAAATTGAAAAGACCTCTACATACTATATCTCTTTCATCTGCTCCTACCCTTCGTTCTCCGTTTTCGTTATCGCCGTTTTTGTCCATTTTCCAATTATTCCATGCTGCTTTTACGTATAGGCATACATCAGCTGAGAGATTTCTGGAATAAAAGAGAAAAACAATGAGATTCAACAAAAAAAAACATTTTTTCATAATAAATTTAAACAACGACTATAGGAACGAACCTATTAAAAATGAAAGATTCATTCATTGATTTCATCGATTAATCAATACTTGGATTAATCGAGGAAGTAATGAATTTATCGTGTTCAAAAAGAATTCATTTTTATTTCAACTTGGTTTATTGCAATTAGTTAAAATAATGTTGGTAATAATTACAACACAAATCGAACGAGTCGAATACGATAAAATTATAACAAAAAGAGCGCTACGCTAGAGATAGCGCTCAAATCGACTACAAACATATATGGTGTTCGAATAATAACAAATGTAAACCAAAATCAAATCGTTAATCGTGAACAATCATTCATCTAATTATTGATCAGTCTCGTTTTCAGGGAATTAACGATGCGCGGCCTATACTGAATGGCTGAAAACGCTGTTTGCGCATTCCTAACTCCACATTCTGAAATAGGTGTACTTACAATTCGCGTACCTTATACTAACTCACATATTGCATAATCATAATTAGAAAAATCAAATAACGGGTTAAGCTTCGGATTAATTACACATGCTGTTTATTCGATTATAAGCTCGATTATAAGTAGTTATTTTTTTCATAATTCGGTTCTGGAATTCAGTTATCGCACGGGCCTACCACAAAATTATTATTAAATGAACGCTTGGTATGGCAAAGTAATGTGTAATACTTATAGAGGATACATTGATGAGGTCGTACTGGTCGTATTTATGCATATTTATGTATACTGACAATGGGAGTTTCATGTAAGTACCTCAGGTACTCCAAATCTTAGTAGTATTCTCACGTAACAATATACAGGGTGCCCCAAGGCAAATGGAAGTCAGGGATTAACATGGTAACTTAGTTTTAATCTAATCAACACGAACAATAATGCCTTTTGATTAGGCTAAAAACCTTATCTGATAACACACAATTGTTAACAACCAATTAAGCTATCGTACTGAGAGCTAAACCGGTTGAAAAAACGTATCAAAATCGACATCTCGTGTGCGATATATGGGAGAAGACAAGGATTAAGGGAGAAAACTGACATTGAAAATTGTGAGAAATATCGCCTTTGGAAAACGCACGCTAATGACGGTTTCGAAATTCACTGTTATTTGCGTGCAATTAAAACCGTGCGAAGATGGAAAACAATAACTATATGAAATCCAGCTTGAAGAATTGACTCACCTCAGCTCGGAACCATTCTCTAACACGAGACGAAAGAAAAAAAAGGAGCCACATAAGAATGGAATCAGAATAGATATTTTTATTTTAGTCTAGTTGAAAATGGAATTAATTGGCCTAAAATTAATCTAAAACGAGTAGAGAGGTGACGGAAACGAAAGTGCTCGATTACGAAATGTGCACATACAAGGTAGGTTGTACTTACGTACGTACGCGACCATGTGAGAGCAATAATCGAGCCTCAATTCGACCGAATTCAATTCAATTTTCCGACCTGGGAAGGTAAAAACGGATGTAATCGAAGCCTTACACTTTACGAGAGCTGAAAATAGATCGGGCACTTGCCAAACAAAACGAATTATAAATCCGATCTTGATTTGGTCGAGAAACTTAGGTAGGAAGGTAGCTATACGCATTCACATAGTACAGCAAGATGGAGACCGAGGTAAGTACCTATAATCTGCCTATAGATACACATACCCATGTATACATGCAACGTTATGTAATGTAATTAGGTACTTATGCGCATGTGAGGCATCGATTGCGAGCAACGTTTACTACCGCGACATACATAAATAATAAATAAAGTACTTATATACACGACGGCAAGTTCGCGTACCTACATACTCGTTCGATAGGAATTTTAACGTCGGATTAGGTATGTACACACATGCACCGAGTATAACGGTGATGCACCCAAATTAAATAGGTTGGTGATGGAAAGGGGGTTCATTGTTTAAAAAATATAAAATATAACAGAAATTCCAGTATGGGTACTTCATGTAAACGCCAAATGTGAACAACTAAACCCAAAGTGAAATCATAAATAGTGGGAATTTGAAGGCGAGAAAACACTTCTAGTTCTACCCGCCCTTTTTTTGCACTTACCCCGGTACCTACGTAGGTATAATAAATTGTTGAATGAACTCTCCGCCATAGGCGCTATACCGTACCATCAGGCAGCCGTGTCTTTTGCTCCGAATGTCGCAATGCACACTTTCACCGACGCGGTTTATGGCTTTGAGTTGCTAACAGGCAATTCATGAATCCCTCCTTCATTAAAATCCATCACAACGTAACCGGCATAGGCCAGAGTGCAAGCCAATCCATCTTAATGAGCATTAGAAAGAAATTACGTATTCGTTTCAGGCCAACCAGAACCCACTTAGTATGTCATGCCATTTCTCAAATTTTGGATAAATATTAATCAGAGATATAATTAAATACCTTATGATGGTTTAGAGAATCAAAAGAGGCTCAAAATGATGTGCCAATGATGTGTTTCAATCACCGCTGCATTTCTTTGATTCGATTTTGTCGGTTTCTCTAGATAAAACCGATCTGTTTTCAAATTTCCATGAAAGTCAGTAGAAATACGATGATGACGAGTTATTAAATGGACTCGCTGATATGTTACCTACATAGAATTATAGGTGTAAGCAAAATCGAGCGAAATCGAGACAAAAATGCAGAATGAACGGATTGCGGAATAGCGAACCATCATCGATTTTGCACTTTCGAAATCGCATTTCAAGTACATACTAGTAACTACATTACATACATACTTGTACCTACTTGTTCTTTATCAAAAAACAAAAATATTATTGTAGGAAAACCAACTCAATTAATACCTGACAACTCCTTGAACGAATTTATGAATTTGAGACGATTTGTCAAATAGTTTAATTACGGGTGATACCGAGGGTGATACTGATAGTTTTTTCCCAATACAAGCTATATAAGTAATATCAATTTTAACATAATATAACATGGAGTACCTTCACATCACCTAACCGTAGTTTAGCTAGATCAATAAATAACACACAACCTCCTCAAGGTCGCATTCCGCATACCTTTGGAATTCACAACGAAATGGGTGTAATTAGAAGACCCGGCCTCCTGGAAATCAGGTAAGAAACTACTCCTATTTATATACGAAAAATCTTCATCGCCTGCCTTAATAAAAGAACAGGGCTGCAATGTATACAGATGCACATATTTATGTGTATCTACAGCTGAAAACGTATATGAAAGAGGTTATTCTTTTGAGGCACTGCATGAAAAGCCAATTTAGAAGTACTTATGCATAGGTTAGACTACCGTTCTTACCGGCAATTATCAAGTAAAAGTATGTATCACATATTTATACCCTCGCATATACCATAATGAAAGTATTGTATTCAACCTATTTTGTAATAATTAAGCCAATTAGTGCAGTTCTTTAAAAACAAGTCACAACTGCATTCTTCAACGAACTCATGCCAAGTGTATGTACTGTATAAATTCAACTGGAAATTTAAAAACCGGAAAAGGTGGAAAAGGTCAAATTAGAAAACTGTGAATTCACCACAACCTGAGTCACTGATGCCACCAAACACATTTTGTCATTTTCCATTAAATGCATTCCGCTGTGAAGGCCATTAAAAGATTCGGACTTATCATTCGAGATTAAATTCCAGGATAAGCCGATTTTCTCGATGCATAAATCGAGATATCGATCAAGTCAATCAAGTCTAAGTAATGAAAAGCAAAAATACAGTGAATCTTAATCTCCCCTTATCCTTTTCATTTCTCTTTAAAACTGAAAAGTGATCATTTTAGCTTTGACATTATCCGGCGTGTACTGTAAAAATTCGCCAGCAAAATATCACGAGTGCAGCCCTGGGGTCAGATAATGAGAAATTAAATAACATTACTCAATCGTTGAATGGGCGGGGGACTAGAGGAGAAAATAATATCCACAAGGATGTCGAGTTTAGTCTGCACTGAGGTCTACCGTTCCTTATTGTTGGGAATTGGGAAGTGCGAAAACAGTCATATCGAGCACATTATCATTTTATACAAACAAACAATGTGCATTTGTCATTTCTAGTCATGGGAAGGTTGAAAACTTAATTCCCGTACCATACGAATTTGACTCGATTTAGCGTAAACTTTCTACTTGTTAAGAAAGTGAAAATTTCGTACGCCTTGCAGAATACAGTGCACTCCGTTAACGTGAACCCTGCTTGATACAAACGAACTCCTGGTGGATGACCAGGAACAACTGAGAATTACTAAATCCGAAATCACCGACTCTCAAGGGCCGCTATCGTTCTCGTAATTCCGTATCTCCAGTAATCCGCGACGATCTGTAGCTAAAATCCGAAGTACACGCCAATCTGAACACTGAGGTGGTTTTATCACTTTCCTAATACTTTTGTACTATCGAGTGCATTAGTATTCCCCAGTCTCTTGCTCTAGCACACTGGTGAACCCCGTGAGAAAACTAATGCACTCGACTCGACTCGATCGTACATCATACAAAATCAGTCGATCACATGTTTTGAAGATTTACTCTTACATCATCAGACCACTTTGGTTCAAATTTGAGCGTAATTGGAGTAGGCTGAGAAAAAGCCAAATTTCCTATGCAACAATGCGATAATTTTGATTTTTTAACCATTTTCGAATTCTTACCACAAGTGACACTTTACAATGTGGGCCTCGAGAAATGGGCATTTCATGGCTCTGCTTGGATGTAAAGTTCCATAAAGTTTTTCTGTCACTGGTTTTTAGCTCATATTTCCTGTCTGCCGAATCCATTAGACCAGAAAAAATTGAATTTTGTGTTTTAGAACAATCAGGATATGAGCAATGAGGTTGAAAATACTCAAATTTTGGGGCAAATTGGTTCTTTCTTTGAAATATGTGTAAAATGCACTACCACCTGACAATGAGGTCAAAATAGGACGATTCAACCGAAATGACCTCAGTCCAAAAGTAATAGAAAAGTTACAGAGTGTTGAACTGAAAATTTTTCACCCTTCAAACTATCGAGGTTATGGAACGTTTTAGAATTATTTACTCTTGAAAGATCGATTCCACCGAAAAATCGCAAGAATCTTCAACAAACCATGTTTTCAGTACTTGGTACTTGAGTTTTTTGTTTTTTGTCCTTCGATCGGCTGTAATAAAATCGCAATATCTTTGGCATTATTAAAGATCTAATGGCGTTTTCGGGTCGCTAAAACCGAACTACGGTGCGATCAAATGAATAACATTTTTAAAATTGAAAAAGCATACTGATGCTGAAAAATCATTAGAAACAGTCAAAATGATGATGATTTCTATCTGCCGAGAAGACCTCTTTTTGTCCCGTTTAATCATTTACCAGGGTGTCCATGGATTGGATCTTTAGTTTTTCAATCGTTTTCCACATATACCAAACCTGAAAATTGTAAACCATAAAATAAGCGAGGTATAAGCGAAAATAAATTAGTCACCAGCAGACTTTGGGGCCCAATAACTCCGTAATTAGCCACTTTCGGACCATACTTTACAGGAACTTTTCTCACTATTTTCAGGGGAATCTGCCCTGAAGCGTTGTCGGTACAGTTTTGAATCACCCTGTATATTTATTTCAATTTATAATATTAATATTAATAGTTCCATAATTGATAATACCGAGAGGCGAAGAATTTACATCAACATTGAGATTCTAACTAGTCTCATTTGTGCTTGTAGTAGGATTTATTATTGTTTTTTTAAAGGGAAGGGCGGACAACAAATGTGTTGAGAAGGTGAAAATTCCGGTATCTAATCGGCCGAAAAGTGATGAGAAATTACCACAGGTTGAAAAAAGTTAATAGCAAAAATTATTTAGACCAAAACAATGATTTTTGACTCGGACGATCCAAAAACAATTAACAAAAAAATGTTGTGTCCAAATCCCTAATAATAAGGGCGGTACGTTCGGGTACGATTGAACTCGTTTAATATTGGTTTCTTATGAAGCCATAAAATCGTTTGGCTTCCTCCTCGGCTTCCTCGTAACTTGTATAATGATTGAAAACGTTCTCGAAAGAATGCATGTTGGATGTCTCCGGTTATTGTTATTGTCTGAGAATGTTTGGGAATATGTGGGAATATTTGGGAATGTGTGGGAATATTTGGTAACGTGTGGGAATGTTTGAGAATTATTTGGGACGGGAATGTGGTGTACAAAATTTTCGGTCGCGGCACCCCTTCGACTCGACTCATGTTCCTTATTTAAAATCTGCACGGAGATGCCACCCCCGCTACACGTTTAGGGGGGTGCGATTCCAATCATCAGTTTCAAGGGTTCGGTTACTTTAGTTGACTATGTGATGTGGAGTACCTTCAAAATAACATCAGCAACTGACCGAGGACTTCCCTAAAAAAGTTATTGAAGAATTGAAAAAAGTGTAGCAGTTAATTCAGATCTTACTGTATAGTATTTGTAATTGAAAGAGATACCTATTAAAATAATTCTGGCAGATGAAGGGGAAAACTGTGTCATGACCACAGTTTAGGCAGGGATGGCCTCTATTACCCCTTTGGCTAAGGTCATTTTAAGGTGGCAATGTCGCATGAGATGTGCTACATAAGATAGACAAGGGGTAGATTTAGTTTCGTAGATATCTCAAAAACTAGCGAAAATATTTCGATTTGATTTTGGCCAATTTGAAGAGAATCCTCTTTTGTTGGCTCTGAATTTAAATACAGCATGGTTGTAATTGAATTTGTTGTCTAAATTGAGTTTTGAAATGTGGTGGTTATTGCTTGTTTTTATAATCTAAAAATCTCAAACATAAATTATCTTTCCAAAGATAAATTTACATCCAGAGCCAACAAAAGAGGATTCTCTTCAAATTGGCCGAAACCGCATTCAAAAATTTTCGCTAGTTTTTGAGATATCTATGAAAGTAAATCTACCCCCATCCTTGTCTATCTCATGTTGCACCTCGATCTTCCGTCTCATGCGACATGGCCCCCTTAACTCAAATAGTAATATCCTCATTGCGATACAACCATGGATTGTCCCCCAAAAATATCTATATGATCAATAAACATCTTAATTTGTTGCTGGACTATTTTGGAAATCCTAAGCAAATAATTCTAGAGCAAATTTTACTATTCGGGCGGAATGTTTCGCACGCCACTGTAAGGTACAAATGATATATGAGAATTATAAGCATGTATGAAGAATGTTTGTTTCACTTTAGTTTGGACGAAATAAGAATAAGTTGTCGTCGTTCCTGTTGAGGTAAGGAGAGAACATTGAACCCAGGCCATTCAGGAACGCAGTCGTCTTGTGATTATATTGTAATTCTAACAGTCTACAATATACCACACCATTGTCAATACATGATGTAAACTTGACCAAGTTTGCAGGGCTCGTTGCGGCAAATCGGCATGCAGATAAAACTGACCATAAATTGACGTATCAGGATCGTACCTTATACACGTTATACGACCATAGTAGGTGAGTGCCTACTAGCCATACCTACTGCGTGAGTAAGTATGACGGCTTATAAATCATTTTTTGAAGCTGAAGGTCGTTTTTAAATTGCTCAAAAATGTTGCTGACCTTCATGGAGAGTTCACGTTCATGCAGACTGTCATATCGGAAAGAACTGAAGAAAGAGTAAAGTAAACAAATCGCATCACTAGCTTAAGAGTACTTATCAATTGCAATCTCGCGCACCTGATAAGCATTAAAATGAAATAGTTCTAACCCGATGTGGTTAGATGCCCCGAAATTTCTTTGTGGCTTAAAATACACTATTGCAGGGGTTGTAAATCTCAAGAAAATAAATATTTTTTGTTTATTTCAGTCGCTTAGTTAGTCAGCTATTCTCGCAGATGAAATTTTGTACACCTGACTAGATACCTCTAAAATAGATATTTCCCGTGACTTCCTTTCAATTTCATCAGCACCTACTCTGAAATCATCAGTCATTTTGGTGTGTATACAACTGTACACATGATTTCTTGCTAATGTTCTATTAGTGGTATCTTTTTTTTTCTTTTGATAAAACAATGCTTGCAGATTTTTCCTATCACTCAGTACTCAGTGCATTCATTGTTAGCGTGAAGATCACACCAGAGTTGTATTGCAACCTTTCATTTATGATTGCAATATGCATGTAGTTACGTAGGTATGTACGACTGCAATACAGTTCATTAGGAGTGTAAAATGAATTTGTTTTGTGCATTATAATTGCCGATTTGGTTAGCTTTGTTACTTATTTGACACTGGTAATCTACGAGAGGGTTCTCACTTCTCACTCATGGATTTGGCGGTCTAATTACTACTAATGGCAAAATACCCGAGATAATCTATCACCATCAGAACCAAACAGAATGGATTTATTAAAACAGTTATACAATGAACCATCATCACACCAACAAGGGAATTCATATTCATACTGATTTATACGTAACTGAATATAAATTATAGGTACTAAACATAACATGACATGAGAATTGAAAGGAAGATAGTAACATACCATTCCAGGTAAAGATCCAATTTCGGTAAATCCTGTTATCAGCCCACTTTCACGGCACTCGTTTAACAAAAGCAAACGAAATCGATGCTCTCTCTACACGACACTGGGACTAGGTACACACATTAGTCATGCATGAGCCGAACATTGGCACTTGGCTGTCGGGATCAGTCATGGTTGGTCTAATGAAAAATTCCGGACGACTTGATAAGCGCAACTTATAGCTCCGGAATCGGATCGGAATCGGAGACGGGAACGGATCAAATTAAATCGGAATTTTATAGCTCGCCGCAAGCGGAAGAAAATAGACGACGACGCTTGCGCCACCAACTCTAGTGGCATGGGGTGGGAGCCGTGTGCTTCTGACAGCTGACAGCCAGAATGAACGGAGTGAACTTAGCCGAGAGCGAAAACAGCTGTGATTTCAGTGATTTTGCTGGGGCTTTTAGTTTTCTGAGGTTTGCAGTTTCAGTTTCTCTCGTTCCGATACGTTTCGCGTCGTTAACTTCCGTCAAGCGCGATCTCCTGATTGGCTCACCGCAAGGCCGCGCCGCAAGTTCTGATTTCGGATCGGAAGAGATGAAAATTGGCGATCTTTTGCGGTCGATCCGCTTCCGTTTGCGTCGCTTACCGAATTATAAATGGTTACAGTGAAAGTCGACTTAAACCTTTTCCGTTTTCTATTCCGGGGCTAGAAAATGCGCTATATACTTGTAGATCAACACGCATCCCAACTTCAAACACCATGAACGGACGACTGACCCAACTTTATGGCCGTCGCTGCTGCACTTCCAAATATCTTGTAGTATAAGATAGACCTCCTCAACGGCAACCGCAACACCAACACGCAACCGGCCCGCTCGAACTGAAAGAAATGCTTTCACGAGTCAGGTCAGGAGTGGCGGCAAAGGCATTTTAAATCAAAAGGAAAGGTCTATGCGAAAAGTACCCAGCAAAAGACAGCAGACGATCAGCTAGCGAGGCAGGAATAGCGAAGCGACTATTCTATATACTTCTACTTCTAGTCTTCTACTAACTAAAGATGGGGCGTTATTCTATTCCAGTAACATTATAGCACAGTTGAGATCTATATAATATTTGTAGGGTGCGTCCACATCTCCCTTAGAGTGCGCAGTCAAAGTATATGGAGCTCTTATGGGTAAAGTTCGATTTTTGGTCTGTTTTCCGTTTTGTGGCCGAATATCTAAGGGAAAACAACTGGGCCGCAAACTTGGGACTCCCCCGCAAATATTGCATTTTCATTTTGATTTATTTGTGGATGTTTTAGTCGGAAATATTGCCATTGAAAATGGCGAGTTTCTGTTTTCAAGGATTTGAACTGCTGAATTATATTTTTTTGTTCGGTACCGATCCCCGAGAAAGATTCCAAAAATACGGGACAAAGGATGAATATGCAGAGTAAGTAGGACTGACTCGCTTAATTATTATAGGACAATTGATTGAAAAATGTGATTTGGGACCCAGAGACATGGCACCCTATAAGAACCATAGACATAAACATTCTTTAAAAATGTGGCACGCAAAATGACATTGCTGATACCATAAACGTCATAATTTTTATTCTTCTTTTTGAACCTTGTGTTCGTTATTTCACAAAAATGGTGCTTACCAATAGAAATTAACTTTACATCCGCGAAAGTATTTGTTAGTGCAGTTTAGAACAGCGCAAAATGAAATACATGTTTGACAGTTATTCCAACGGTCTTGTCAAAACTCAGCTAGTTTTATCTTTATGGTATAGAACTCTGTCACTGAAAGGGGTCGCAGAATTCAACTTGAATGAGACTGTCTACTGACAAAATTGATATGCATTTTTCGGGACCCTGTGGTTCCATGATAATTTTGAATTGTCACCAACCAACCGATTTCTTCTATTCAGTATAATATAAAGTATGCAGTTTAAATGACATGTGGAGGTATTGGTAGCTATTTATTGTATGTTAGTCAATTATTAAAATTGAACATGTTTTGATCAAAAATTTGTAGATTACATAACGTTATCACATGTTGGAAAATTCTGACGAATTATTGTATTTTATTATCTATCAACAAAATATTACGTCACATACGTACATTAATAAATAAAAATAAGATAAACATGCATACGTTTATACAAAAATAATGCGGTAAATCGCCGATAGGTAGCTCGCGAAAATGAACGATCCACAATATAAAACGTGTTACGGCGACCTGCATGCAGTTCGCATGACGGGTGGCCGGGAGAGAAAAAGAGTGACGGGAGAATTCTGAATTTTGATTCGTATCATTTGTGTTCCAAAAATAAACGGTTTACACCAAAAAGGCGTTGATAAACGTGAAGTTACTCAGTTCAAAGGCATTTTCATTTTGTTATGGACAGATGAATGAATGTGTACCCGAACCGGAACCGCCTCTAAATGTCCCAACTGAACAGGTGGTGCTTTACCAGCATGTCTCTCACCCCGTCGTTGAGGGGTTGATTGTTGGTCTCGTTTTTTACGGGGAGCTCCCAGTCCGGATTCAAGTTGAATGATAACTGGGAGAGTATGCGTAAATCGCACTTGATCTGAACCCAACCAGGACTGTACACAAATGACCAGTGGTGGTACCTGGAAGCAAAAGAACCAATTAAAACGTGTGGAATGGTTGAAATGGACACTCACCATTTCTGGACAACCTCGCTACAGGAACATAACACTTCGAGCCACAGGTGCAGCACTTGCTCATTTAGACCCATGCAAATCAGGGATCGCAACTTGACGTCCATCTGAGCGTGCGCACAGTCATGGGACAGATTCACGGACTGGACGCAACGGTACAACAACTGAAAATTATTCGAAACGTATTAGGGATGAATTACAATAAGATGACAATTATCAGGTTTGTTCGTGCAGCTCGAATGTGGAGCGGTTTGCCACCTGTCACTGAGTGGTTTCTGATATTTTGGTGCTCAGAACTTGGCAGAATCGACCTTGGAGAAGTGTGTGATGGGCCAAAAAGTGGTCAGAGTAGCAAAAACTCGTTTTGAAACCTCAAATGTGGACCGGTTGGCAACCAGTCACTAACTGTTTTCAGATATTTTCTTGCGCAGAATCGACCTTGGCTAAGTTTGTGATTGGTTAGAAAGTGGTCAGAGTTGCAGAAACATGTTATTACCTGAGCATGTCAGAAACCACCGAAACCACTTTGATGGTTTGCAAACATTCAGACACTAATCTGAAGATTACTGCATCAACACCGGATCATCAGTCAATAACTGGTTAGAAACCAGTGCGTGCACCTGCTTGAACTGCGCTAAACTTTTGCGCATGCATCATACTTTGTGAACAGATCCACAACTGTTGCACGAACAAACCTTTTATTACGCAGAATCGACCTTGGATAAGTTTGTGATAGATCAGAGTAGCAAAAAGTCGTTTTGAAAGCTCATCGGACTATTTTCGGCACATGTCACAAACAAAGACAATGCTATCAGTCAGGAACTGGTTAGAAAACAGTCTGTGTCACAACTCTTGCACAAACAAACATATCGATCACAACGTACTTCTTCCGGTGTCAGGACTTTGCCGTCTTCGTCAAGCCTATACGTCTTACAAAGGACCAGTCTGCTGTAGACGGAATTGAAGTCCTTCTCGACCTCCTTGGTGGCAGCCTCTTCAATGAAAAGCCACGGGTGGCAGGGCCCGCCCAAAAAGTTGGGCCGTTTCATTCCGTGCTCCAGCACCTGTTTGACAACGGGACACAGCGTCCCCCTGACCAAATCGGTGACAGTCTCCGAAATACTATCGTCACCCGCGCAGCTGTACTGCTTGCTCCTTTCATCCAGCAGCTGAACGAACTTGGCGGGGAACCAGCCCCTCAGCCCGTTCAGCTCGCCGATCCAGCAGTGCTCGTCCTTCTGGCTGACGATCGTGATGATGTCGTTCTTGCGGAAACCCAACTCGTCGTCGTCGTGCCGCTCGAAATCCAGAAGCGCCTTCGCACGTCTTTTCCTATTTTTGGACACGTTTATGTAGTTGACGTGGTCGGCCGTGTGGCTCTCCATCGTGTAGTCGGCGATCAGCGACATCTCCGTGTTCAATTTCGGATCGATCTGCAGGAAATGCCGCGCGATTTGCAAGATCGCCTCCCTCAAGTCCACCAAGATTTCAGTCTGCTTGATATTTTTGCACTTGATATCCCGGTCTTGACCGTTCTCGCTGAACAAGAGCAGCTGGATGACCGATTTGCTCTTCTTGACTTGACGCCTGGCCAAGTGCTGTTTAGGCAAATTGGGAGCCGCCTCAGGATTGCCGACTAGAGCCCCTTGGTCCGCCATAAGATATGCCAAATGCCGTCGCCTGTAAGTCTCGATCATGACTTCATTGAGCGTGTTGGTCAGTTGCTGGGAGACTTGAAGGAGCTTATCGACGTCATCAATGTCACCAGGAATGTCGGAAAGTGCATTGAAGATTTGCGCGGAGTTTTCCAGCTGCTTTAGCTCCGGTTCCTTCATTTTCAGCATGCTCAACGTTATCTGGAACAGGACTATCGAGCCCTCGAAGAAGAACAGATCCCAGATCCTCAGCAAGATCCTCATGTGGACCGCGCTGGCGAATAGTGTCAAAAACCAGTGCATCGTGATCAAAGACAGCTCGATGTCGTGGTTTTTCAACGTCTCGTCTACGTCACTCAGATAATTGGTGATGAGAGTGCGCAGCACCCTCTGGTCCGCTTGGATGCCTAATAGAGTGGAACTGTAGTAGGAAGCAGGGAGCAGATCTTCGACCATCGTCACCAGAATCCAGAACGCGTCTTCCTCCTCCAACAGCAGCAATAAGGAAGCGGCGATCATGCCGGTTCCTTGGCAATAACTAAAAATTTGCTTGCGTTAATGTCAAGTCAAGTTCGGGAAGTTCTTGGTTTTTAGGCTTTCGCGGGAATCGTTTTCTGAATTAGATGATTTTTCGGGTTTTAGACCGAGTTGCTTCCGGAATTATTCTAAATTAAGGCTGTGATATGACAGCCAAAACGTCAAACATAATTCACCATCGACGGCAACGTGGTCAAAACCCTGAAAAACCATCTAATTCGGGTAGAGTTGTGAACGTAATAATACCGATGGTAAAATTACGGTGAAAATACATAAAATTACACACTGTTCGGTAAAATTGGTAAAATGGTGATTCATTTTAGCAGTAAATTTACCCGCAAAATTACTAGTAAAATAGCCACGTATTTTTCAAAAAGCTGCCATGGGAAGTTTGTCAGTTTGTAATTCAGTCGTTATTTTTGTAATTTCTGTCAGCATACAGGCGGTTTGATGAAAACTCCAGAAGTCCACAGTTTCTTTGGTTGTGATGAGATTTCAAATAATTTGAATTTTTCATGCACTGTCAATAGGCCTTGTGGCGAATTTTTTCCTTCAACTTGGTTTTTAACATTGGTAAATTTAATTTTTTTACCATGGGTGAATAAAAAGTTGTTTTTTCTTAATAATGACAAGAATAACGCATAAAATGACTCGCCAGATTTGGTCAGATTAAAAAAAAACGTCACTTTCACGTTTGTTTTGGAAGCCAAATCACTCCTGAAGCTAATTTGTTTATTGAATTAAAATCTGACCAAACTATTCATGTTTTTTTTTTTGGATAAACATTAGTAAAATATCAGCTTTTTACATACCATAGTACAGAGAATACATTACTAATTCAATTTTGAATTAAAAGTAACTGTACTTCATTATTAAATGATTGAAATTTAAATTTACCAATGTTGAAAAAAGAAGTTGAGGGAAAAAAATTGGCAACAAAGCCTATTTGTTGTACTATCGAGTGCCTTAGTATTTCCTAGTCTCTCGCTCTAGCATGGAAAATCAATATTTTCTTGTTGATGTTAATGTTTGATTTTTGAAATCGGAACAGTGGCGTTCTGGAGTTTTTATCAAACAGCCTGTATACCTACCTAACCTAACAGGTAGGCTAGAAAAGTAATTCCAAACTCAAAGATATGAACAAAGTTATCTTGTCTGAATAATTCGCTAAAAATTATCAGTATTTACTATTTTTAAATTCAGCGAAGACTCAGATTTGTATAAAATATAAAATTTATCATAATTGCAATTCTACCAAATTTACCTTACCTTACCGGTAATTTCACGTAAAATTACTGTCTATTTTACCAAAAAATATTTGACTGTTAATTTTACAACTCTAAATTTGGGAAATTATGGATCAAGAATTCCAAAACATTCACCCTATGTCTGGATAAAGCCAGGCGATCCCCCTCAAGAGCCGCCTCAACCGCGGTATTCCGGTGCTGTTTATGTGTCCGAAACAGGCGTTCGTCGGCATCGTGTGCAGCAGATCCTTCTCAATTTGTTTCGACGTCATCAGGCTGTCATTACTTGACATTTTCACAATGTCCTTGTAACTCAATTCCGATTGCTGCTTCTTCTCCAGCGCGCCCGACATCCTGAGCCACATCTGGGGCCTCAGGGAGTGCGGGACGCCCGCCCAAACCATCGAACGCAACTTATCAGTCTTCTGTAACCTGACCTGGACGTTATCCCAAGTCAAATCGGACACCTGTTTGTTGTGAGAAAACTCTAAGTGGGCTATCCACTGAAGGCGATCTTGAGGGTCCTCCACGAAGGGAATTCCTAAGAGTTTATTCGAACTTTGTTCGGGACCATCCTCTTCCTCAACGCGGAAACCGAACTCGTCGAATCTGCAAAAGGACGAAAATTGTGGATGAGTGATCCTGAATTTTCGAGTTGAGTTGTCACCGATATTCCGGTTGGGAATTGGGGTCGTCCGGGACGACGGCCAACTTGGCCATCACGTCCTGCGGCCACATGCTCGATGTCAAAGCGGAAAATGGGCCGCCCGGACTGGGTGTCAGGACGTCGCCCACATTTAGGCCTTCCGAGAAGTGTTCGATGAATAATTCGTCCTCCACATCATCGTCCGATATCGCCAATTCGATTTCTTGTTTCTGCAACTTTATTGTTGCAAGTACGTTAGTAAAATTAGTAGGCAGGTACATACGCAAGTGAATAAATTGACGGAATGAACTGACTTACATTGTGATCCTCTTTTCCAACATAACCTTCTCGATCCCTGTGGGTGAATATGGACTTGGCTATGTCCATTCTTGGGTAGGCTTGTGGACTCAATTTAGATTAAATCCATTCTAAGTTCCAACACTAATTAATGAATCCCAAATTTGAATTAATCTTGAGTAAAAGAACAAAGCAAGTTATTTTCCCTGTACTCAGTGACTGCCGTAACACAATAGAAGAGAAAACACTGCAGGTACTAGGTGAATGTTGTGATTTGTGAATGAATCAATCTGCTGATGACAGAACAAAAAAGTTAATTTTAGAGTTGATAAAGTAATAAACTGTAAATTTGACAGTCTGTCTCGCACTAGCAGAGCCGCGTTCATAAAATTCGTCGGGAGTAACACTAGATGAAGTGAAACAGAAAAACAGTTATGAACTCAAATGTGTAAGACAGAGACATGGTTCACCTAGGATGACAGCAGACGCGTTTCATGAATGCGTTCTGCGGTCCCCCGCGCAGAGTGGGCTGCGTTCAGAAAATCACACATCTAGTATTTTTATTAGTGAGTCTCTCTTGAGTTTCGTCAGAGGATATACAAGGGACTTTCCTGAACGCAGCCCTGCATTATCTTATTCCGTGACTGTGGTTAGTGTGGTTGTTCAAGTGCAGGCCAGCGACGCGCCGTAAAACGACTCGAGTATCTAAAAGTGTCAAAGTGAAAACATTCTAAAAATGTCAACAGCCAGGAAGTCGTCCTCATAATGTGAAATTCTGTGTTTTTATTGATATGGCAACGCAAAAACCCGGGGAGTGGGCAAACACATTAATAAACCGTTTCGAAGAACAGGTTCGTGTTTTTTTATCTTCACTCTTCAGTTAAAATATCGCCAAGAAAGCCTCCCACCTTCTAATCAATAATATTTACACGATAGAGTTGATTAGAACGAGATTCGAGATTCACCGAACATATTTTGCGGTGGTGCGGTCCCCCAAGTTATCGTTCACGTCTTTCAGTTGCCTTGTCGGACCGGCCCCCAAACGACGCATTCGAGAGTGAACGAAGAACACAACAAGACATGCATCATCCAAATTTCGAAGTATCGGTTCGCTTTGGTCCTGGACGGATTCGTCAAGGTTCTGAAACGAATCCACGAACTGGTAAGTACCGGTGCAGTCTTACGTTTCGCTTCAATCGCATGGATTTCCGTAGTATCAAACTGGAACTTCAGGGGTGCCCCGCCAACATGGTCCCGAACTGGAGAAAAACTATTACGACAGTCTACTTATAGTTCTGGAAACGTTAGAGAAGTGCTTCAGCCAACAGCCAAAAGATTCAATCACTTTAACTATGGAAGAAAATCAAAATTTAAAGTGCTTATTAAAGGAAATTTGCGCTTTTTTAGGTTCGTACTTTGTAATGTTGAATGAAATGTGGCCACCGTTATTAACTTTTCCATTTGCAGATATGTCAAACGATAATCCCAGTACACATGCAATAAAAGTGTTAGCCAGTAAAGTTCTTTTTGCTTTGAGTGTCAATTTCTTCAATGCTGTCTTTAACCGAATTTCGTCCAAATTGCAAGAACTCGCCTCCTGTCCAGACGAGAACCCGGATTACAGCGACATCGAGCTTATACAACACATCAATGTTGACGTCAACAGGCTCACGCGTTTACTTACCGGTAAGGTCTTCCTGAAAATCCATACAGAAATAATCCTCACTTTATTTTTATAGAGGCAATCCAAAAGTTCCGTCTTCTCAAAAAATCGGCCCATTTAGTATTCGTGAATTCACTGGAAAAGGCCATCTGGAATTGGATGGATCATTACCCTTACGAGTTCGCCGAACTTCAGAAGAATCCGAATGAGGAATTGTCCAAGTGTTGTGAACAACTTTTCGATATTCTCGATAATTTCGCGGACAACAAGAAAGGCAGAGCTGCCGTTTGGTCTCTGCAGATCATGCTGTTGATCTTGGCACCGGTTCGTTGAAATTTTTATTTTTGAACCTTGCTTGATTGACCTTATAGGTGATTGCCCGGATGAAGCAATTTACGGTAAAATTCGGCAATTCGGTCACATTTGGACAACTGGAAAAAATTCAAAAATGTTTTGTCTTATTTTCAAGGCTTATTGTTATCATTATCAGTTGAGCAACCATCGATCAAATTAATTTAGCAAGGTTTTCGACTTTCGTCAGTTTGCGGATAAATGAATTCAAATTTGCAATGTTATACCCTATGTTCTGAACTATTTCAATTCCAAGTGGATCATGGCCATTCTTCTGTCTTTGTCTCTCAAATGGTTTTAGAAAGAGATAAAGAGATGGTCACGATTCACGTGGAACGGAAATCGGATCTGAAGAGACAGTAGGTAAATGAGATCATTTTTTCATTGTTTCATCAGGGACTAGTCAGTTGACAGAAAATATACTCCAATTTGTGATTTGGACCAAATCTTTGCAAATATTATAGGTATTAGATCAGTTTTTAAAGATTTGTTGTGTAAAAATTTGGAGATTTTAAAGATTTTAATAACAATTAATTTTCAAAACGTCCCATTTTAATAATAGCAATAGCATAAGTAGTCCTTTTTTATTCTAGTATTTTCTTTTGTTAAATCAAAGACATGATTATCTGGTTAACATCGAGGAATTTCAGACTTTGTGACGGACGAAAATTCATTATACAGGGTGTCTATGAAATACGTGTACAACGCGCTACCACATATTCCTGACGTGAAAATAGAACGATTTAACCAAAATAACCTCAATCCAAAAGTTGATATCGAAAAAGTTACAGGGTGTTGAAATGGAAAGTTTGATTTAATTGTTTTTTTAATAATTTGTCAAGTTTTGTGAATATTGATTCAAAAATTGGTATACGAGGGTTTTTTCGTATGGGAAATATTAATCCGGACTCTAAGTATTCTATATCTTCATATTTCTTTTGGGCAATGTCTCATTGTTTTTACTAAGGAAAGTTTTATTTGGATATTGGCCGTTTTATCCAAAATGTCCGGCTAGGTGGATTATCCGAACTTTTATCCATTTATTTATCCGGATTTTTATCTTTCAAGTAACAAAACCATTATATATTTATATTATCTATCCATATAGATATAATCTGGATGCTTTATTATTGCTGTGCTTTTGAAAATTTTCAGCTTCTAAAAATAAAAATGTGAACTGATAAATATTATTGATACCTGGATATAATGGAAAAATTCGAATACAAATCCGAATAAATACAGGGTGTCCCAGAATTCCACCGACAAACTTTAACCGTATACAGATCGTCAGAAAATATGGCGATTTGACCTATTTCACCTTAGGTAAAAGTTGTCGGTGTGAGGAGCTAGACGGCTTCAAAGTTGAGGTAGTAAGTACGGTTTTTATTAAAAAAATCCAAAACCGCATCATCAAAAATTATGAAACTAACTGTAATGTCTTTCCTTTATGGTAGCCCTCAAGTGATTGTGATATGAAGAAACTACAGTCACGCGATCATGGTAAGTTGAGGTCCTCCGAATGTTAAATTAAGTAAATTTCAATTTTTTAGTAACAAACTGTAATTTTTCAACAGGTCTATCTTCAGTTCCATTCATTGTCTAAAAGTTGAATCTCTTGCAAAATTGTCCTCCGATGAGCCAAATCGCCGTAAAGTGACTATGAAGTGGAAAGAAAAACGAAGATTTACGCTCATTTTCAAACAATGTTGAGACGTCGTTAAGCATTTTATTAATGGTGACTGGTAATCGAATTGTAGTAGTGTTATAAATCATATTTACCCCGTAGCAACCGAATACTACTACAATTCGATTACCCGTCTGCATCTAAAAAATCCTTGACAACGATCAACATTGTTAAAAATTGGGCCGAATCCTCGTTTTCCGTTCTAATTCAGAGTCACTTTAGGCCAAAATGGCTCATCGGAGGACACTTTTGCAAGAGGTTAAACTTGTAGGCAATTAATGGAACTTCAAATATACCTGTTGAAAAATTGCACTTTGTTACCAAAAAATTGAAATTTACTCAATTTAACATTAGGAGGACCTCAACTTACCATGATCGCGTGACTGTAGTTTCTTCATATCGCAAACACTGGAGGGCTACCATAAAGGAAAGACATTACAGTTAGTTTCATAATTTTTGATGATGCGGTTTTGGATTTTTTTAATAAAAACCGTACTTACTACCTCAACTTTGAAGCCGTCTAGCTCCTCACACCGACAACTTTTACCTAAGGTGAAATAGGTCAAATCGCCATATTTTCTGACGATCTGTATACGGTTAAAGTTTGTCGGTGGAATTCTGGGACACCCTGTATATGTACGTATAAATATCCGGATAAAATGAATATTGCATTTCTCAAATGTATCGGATATCCAAATATCCGGATTTATCCGCCACCCCAGTTTTTACGAGAATACCAAAAACTCTTTCTCTTTTCAGAAAGTCTTGGAGGAGATCGTGAACGCAGACAGCGGAGCTCCTTGTTCCCCACGCCATAGCAAAAAGAAACAATTCATCGATGCAATAAAACGCGGCATAGGACCGCACGGTAATTCCAGTAAACAATTAACCGAAGCCGCCGCAGTCACTTGCGTGAAATTATGCAAAGCTTCCACTTACATCAACAACAAAGATTCGAGTAATGTGGCATTCACCCTGGTCCAAAACGTCATCAACGATTTAAAAGTGTGTACTTTACTTTGGATTCCATCTGTCTAAATTGAAGACAGTCTAACGAAAAAATTCATTCCAGTCTCTTCTTTTCAATCCGAATAAGCAGTTCTCGAGAGGCCAAAATTATTTATACCAAGACATGAACCTGATGATCGACTGTTTCGTGTCCTGTTTTCGCATAAAACCGCACAACAACGAGGCGTTGAAGGTTTGCCTGAATTTGAACTCGCCCTCGGTTTATCATTTCGTCTTGGTGCGTTCCCTTTATCGGATCGTGACGGAATCCAAGCTCCATTGGTGGCCGAAAATCGATTTGGTTTACATAAAGTCGTCGGAGTTGCGGGCGATGTTCACGGATACTCTCAATAAAGTCCAACAGGGATACATAGCGCATACGCCCTTGAGGATGATACAGTCTTTGACTCTGAAAGGTAAAGATTCGCGAGCCGAGGAAGTTCCGGGACATCGAAATCTCCTCCTGTACATGGTCAGATTGATTCACGCCGACCCTATGCTGATGCTTAATGTGAGTTACCGAATGAAATTTCATTATCTTACTTCGAAAATTATTTTTCCGATGCCCACATTGATCAGTATCACTTTTCATAAGATGGATGTAATGTCACACAACTTCAAACTGTTACGTAATGAATCTGGTGGTTTCATTACGTAACTTGGTGGTTTCATTACCCCACAGGTCCATAATGTCACTAAATCTAAGCACCAAAGTCGAAACTCTATTTCAAATTATTACAGTTATCATATTTCTTGTTAATTACTTACGTAGTTAATTCATTCATGTTAATCGTTTAGTTGGTTCAAATTGTTAAATGTTGTGTGATTTAGCATTTTTAGTAATTTCGGGTTTTTTCATTTTTTCTTTTTATGGAAATTTAGGTTGGCTATTCCAAACTTTGAAATTAATTATGACAGTTGTCGATTTTCTTTCTTTTTTATTTATGAGTTTTTGCAAGTAAAATTGGTATTAAAGTGATGTGAAAAAATAGTATACACAACTTGTCGGGAAAGTTTTATTTCGCGGCTCGTGTGAAGTATTGCACTTTTCCGATACGTTGCGTAATGTACTATATCGGACTTCGAAAATGATTTTGAATTGTCCAAAAACTTTATATCATACTTCAGAAATGATTTTCAATTGTCTGTGGTTTTGTAAATTTATTTTTTATTTATGAATTGATAAATTACGGTAGTTTTTAATATATTTTATTTTCATTTCCTCGATCTGAAACAATTTTTTTACATTTATTCAATATTTGCCTGTTCAGAACCAGGGAAAAGCAGGACACGAAATCCAAAGTTCCACTCTCGAATTGATCAACGGTTTGGTATCTTTGGTACACCAACCGACTATGCCTGATGTGGCGCAAGAGGCTATGGAGGCCCTTCTGGTTCTTCACCACCCTGAAAAAATCGAGGTTTGGAATCCGGAAGCTCCCATCAACACGTTTTGGGATGTGAGGTAAATTTATGTCATATTTTGTTGTACGGTGTGTCTGTACAAAGAGTTGAATATTATGTCAGCATCCTCTTGAATAAAAAAAAACTGTCAACAAATTTTCAACAAAAATCAAGGAATCTGTAACAATTTTAATATCAAACCAACTAAGAATATGTAAATGAACCGGAAGAATAGGGAACGCTCTCTTGGTCGAACTAAGCGACCCTTTTATAACACAACTAGCGCCCTCTAATGGTATTTTCTTTTACCTTTTATCAAAAGTAAATTGATCTTAGAAATTAGAGACATGTTGGGTATTTAATTAGTGCAAGATTTTTCGATAACTCAGGAACCATCAACTTAAAAGGAAATTTTTAAATACAAGAGTTTAATAGGGAATTGCCCTCCGTGATCTAAAATTATTTTGATCCATATATGCTACTTGCTAGAGAAATCAACAATGCTTGATGAATTACGATTTGTACGGAAATGCTGTATCAATTTTGAACATTACTTCCATCATTACTCATTTACTAAATCCGATTTCAGTTCTCAGGTACTTTTCTCAATATCCCAAAAACTAATCCAGCACCAAATAATGAACTACACCGATATTCTAAAATGGTTACGCGAAATTCTTATATGTCGTAACGCTTTCTTATCGAGACATAAAGAATACGCGAATTTAGGTAGCCAAATTCCTATATGCAAACAAGCGCACATCAAGTTAGAAGTTGTGTTCTTCATTTATCTGTGGAGCATCGATATGGATGCAGTTTTAGTCGCCATGAGTTGCTTTTCTTTACTTTGCCAAGAAGCGGAAATCAGATGTGGATCGGATGAAGTCACCGTCACTTACTTAGTGCCCAATTATCATGTCTATCAAGAATTGGCGCAGGCTTCTACTGTTTTAACCACTGGTGAGTTCACATTCGTATTTTCTACGTACGCATAATATGTCAAGAACGTATTGAATTTAATGATGCAGCCAGCGGAGAATCTAGAATGTGCTTTCCCGAGCACGCCAATGGTGAGTTTGACGTATTGCATTCCTGTAGTTATGGCGCGATGTTAATGGGTTAATGGCATTCTACTATTCCAAACGTTATAAAATTATTTATTTATCACACTGTATGTTGAATTTTTTAAGTAGATTTCTGCATTTATCAATTTTATATTTGGCATTGTTTAGTATCGTTCGGTAACAAACAAGCAAATTTAAGAAATTATTGTCATAATTCTGGTGATTATAGTACGTTGAGTTTCCAGTTATTGTTATCTGGTTTGGAATTGCTTCGAAAAGCTTTCAAACGCTGGGTATACTATTTTACGGTTGTCTGATGCAGTAATTTAAACGCCGCCCAAAAATGTTCCCTTTATTAACATAATACAGAAAAAAAAATCACAGGGACATTCTGTGGTGTGTGGTAATGACGGATTCCGTAGTTTATTTGGAGACGAAAACTTCAATACTATTTTGTCCAGGCTCCAATGGTTAGCAAATGAAACGCTATTCAAATCTAGCAAAAATCTCCTTTATGTTAGGTTTTTATCCTGCTAAATGAAAACTGGGGCCGTAGAAGCAGAATAAAGAAGCAGAATAAACTCCTTTAGCCATTCGAAGTTGATTCCGTGTGCCACTTTTTTGCAGTCAAACTGCATTTCTAACAATTTTTTTGCATTCTTTCGTTCTGTCCATTTTTGAGACACCTCGACAAATATGTATTAAGGTTTTCGCCTCAGAATGAGCTAAGGAATCCACCACTACCCGAACATCCGGTGATTTTGGAACACCCTGTATAAAACTCGAAACTATATTTCACCTTCAGAACCCGAAATCAGTTAAAATTAGGCAGACAGAATTCACTAGTTGGATTTGAGAGGCCTAGTACCAATCAGTCAAATCTGGAAATTACTATAGGAATACCCCAAGTATCCAGCTAGTTTTGTAAATAGCGGCATAGTAATTGTGTTGCGTTCGAATCCGCTTGTTTGTTGATGGATATGGGAAAACAGTTCTAATAAACAATGCGTGGATTGTTGAAACTAAACGGATATCGAGTTTTGGCTGTAAAAGGATCCACAGTGGTATGTTCAAAATGACACTGGCTTCGTTAGGTTTTTACCATTCAGAAGAGATGATTTTTTTCTATCAACCTTTCGAAATAATCGCGGCGGCTTTAATTATATGGAATCTGGAAAACTGCGATATATTGTCACAATTACTTAAAATTCGAATCGAATATGCCATAATTATTATGTATTCGCCCGTTGATTTTTCGTTAACTCAGAATATATACAGGTCGAGCAGCTTTGCAAAAACGAATCATGGCCCTTCTGAGGAAGATCGAGCATTGCGTCAACGGGGTCCAACCGGCCTGGGAAGAAACGTTCCGGAACTGGGATCTGATGTCGAAAACCTTATCCTCATATCCGAAAGCCAAGTTGGAAGACGGCCAAATGGAGCCGTTCCACAGGTCGGCCGGCAAAAGACGCGCCTCGCACCAGAATTCCGAGCACGAACTGGAGGAGCAGATCAACGAGTGGGCCAACATGACCGGATTCCTGTGCGCCTTAGGCGGCGTCTGCCTCCAGAGGAAATCGCCCTCGAGACCGGCACTGTCCGCGTCCTCGCATTCAAACCTATCCACCGCCACCATCAGCTCGATCAGTTCTTCCAGTCTGTCAGAGAGCCGAAAATCCAGCGTCCTGACCGGATCCGGGCAGGAACCGCGCCAATATTGCCCGGTCACTCGATTCGTGGACGTGTTGCTCCCACTCTTAGTCTGCAACAACGAAAAGTTCGGAGCTCAAATCCAGAAGCACGTGAAAGAGCTGGTCGGGCACGAGATGTCCTCCGCCCTTTACCCGATCTTATTTGAGCAGATCAAGACGATCGTCGATAAGTTCTTCGATCAGCAAGGACAAGTCGTTGTGTCTGACGTTAACACCCAATTCATCGAGCACATCATCTTCATCATGAAGAACATTCTGGATGGTACCAAGAACGACCAGCCTTCCGAGCATTTAGGGGTGACCAGCATCGAAGGGATGATGCTGGCGATTGTGCGGTACGTCCGGCATTTGGACATGACGGTGCACGCGATCCACATCAAGACGAAGCTTTGCCAGCTGGTGGAGGCGATGATGAAGAGGAGGGACGATCTGGCGTTCCGGCAGGAGATGAAGTTCAGGAACAAGCTGGTGGAGTACCTGACGGACTGGGTGATGGGGACGTCGCACCAGATCGCGCCGCCCAGCAGCGGGGACGTGACCATGATCACCAGGGACTTGGATCAGGCGTGCATGGAGGCGGTGGCGGCGCTACTGCGGGGGTTGCCGCTGCAGCCGGAGGAGTCTGACCGGGGGGACTTGATGGAGGCGAAGAGTCAGCTTTTTCTGAAGTATTTCACGCTGTTCATGAATCTGCTCAACGATTGCTCCGATGCGGCTGATGTCGAAAAGGATGTTTCGAGGCAGCGGGTCATCACTGCGGGGAAATTGAGCACTTTGCGGAACGCTACGATACAAGCGATGTCTAATCTTCTTTCTGCTAATATCGATAGTGGCCTCATGCACTCGATCGGTAGGTAAAATACACTTTCTTTCCCTTATTTAGATAAGTTTCTATGAAAGGGCAAACAACTAGGCATTTATGGGAGGATGTGTTAGGATGCATTTGGGATTTATGAGGATTTCTAGATGATTTATCTTTAAAAAAAGGAGGAAACACTTAGGTGCGCATGCGCATTCTCAAACTCCGTCATGCGTAATGAAAGATTTTCAGTAAATATTTGAATGGACAAGCTGAACGGTCATCTTGAGCTCTCCGTTACACTGATTTAGGGTTTCTAATGTTTCTATTTAATTCCCATGAAAAGTATGCATACCGATTTCTGATGTTCCCTTGGATAAATTATACAATTATCTTTCAATCTATATTGATTTTTTCAATATTGAAGACGCGGTACAATTTCATTTATTTATGGGGGATTTTCGAGGACTCATTGAGGATTAATAGTGTACACAATTTCGGTCTGGCCCCTCGTTTTCAATATTATTTTGTGGTGAGGTGTCAAATTTCCGGTAATTTAAAAGTGAATATGAAAAATGAATTTATCAGATGATATCTAGAATTTTGTGGTAATTTAACGAAAAATAAGTATAATCATGTAGGAATTATCATTAAAATTAACCTGAAATACCCGAATGGTTTTCATTGAACAACTTTAATTGGCGCATTTTGTTACTGATATAATTTCGTCAATTTTCGGTTCTGGCTAATAGTTTATATGAATTCATAATCCTTTGAGAAATAGAAAATTATACCTATCACTCCAAAATGTGCTTTTACGGTTTAAATTTTTATAAAATACTAGTCACTGTGGAATGCACAGTGAGTCAAAACCGAGGTCAAAACACAATTGAGGGTTGCTTCCTCTTGCCAAAATAGAGAAAAAGTTACTATGAAAAAATGCATAAAAACGCTTAATTTATACAGAGTGTCACATTTAGCGTTTCCACTACATTCTTCAGCGGCATGACGGACAAAGGTTCAAATAGAAAAAAAGCATGAGCTTAATTTCCAAACAACTATTGGCGACTCTTTTTACTTGACTATTGCGATTTTCATGCAGCTAATCGAATAAGGAAGAAAAACTCAAATTTGAAGATTACAACATACATTACATACAGTGTGTCCGTAAAGTATGGAACTATTGAAACTACTCTGCCTCCAACAATTTTTGGAAAAATCCCCGAGACCGGTCGATTTTTGTTTTACAAAACACATCACTCATCATGACTGTAATTCTCGGAAAACGTCACGTTACTCTGCAATGAAGTTACGATTTTTTTTTGAATGGCACCCCATATTTTTTTCCAACGGATGTAGCTACAGTATCAAATTCTGAATCCAACCCTATAAATATGTTTACCCTTATTGTGTATAGTTTCGGAGATATAAGACATTTATGTTCAAAGATACCATTGATAAATCGGAGTAATGCCAATTTCGAATTTGTGAACAAAATAATTTTGTTGGATGAAGCAAGCAACATTTTGTCCGAACGGAACGGTTAATCATCAAAATTGTCGTTATTGGTCATCAGAAAATCATCACTGGATGTTGGAGGCACACACATAGTTTTTTCATTGAAGGAACATTGACGGGTCACAAATATTTGGGTTTTTCGAGAAACGAATAAGTACCCACTCTTGCGGTACTATACCCGAATGAAGATGACGAAGATATTCCAAATAATACTCTGTGGTTTCAACAAGATGGCCCGCCACCACATTTTTCTACATAAGTAAGACTGTTCTTAAACGACGTATTCTACAATCGGTGAATTAGGAGAAGAGGTGCGATTGAATGGCCTACGAGGTCACCTGATCTTTTACCACTGGATTTTTTTCTATGGGGCTACCTCAAAAGTGAGGTCTATTTAAATCGTCCAGCCACCATTGAGGAAATGAAAAACAGAATCTGCCTTGAAATTAGAGCATTTCGTCCAGAAACCATACAGAATGTTTCAACTCGAACACCTTGTATGATAATTACTCATCTATATTTTTTAATTAAAATGATGAATTCTTCAAAATTCACAAGTAGTGCCTTAAAGCATAATTGTCGTATATCTCCAAAACTATTCATGTGAAGGTAAACATAGGTATAAAGGTTGCATTCAGAATTTCATACTGTAGCCACATTCGATAAAAAAATATGGGGTGCCATTAAAAAAAACGAGTAACGTGGCGTAACGACCGGTCTCGGGAATTTTTCCAAAAATTGTTGGAGGCAGAGTAATTTCAATAGTTCCATACTTTACGGACACACTGTATACCTACAATTGCTACTATGGTATTCTCGAAAATAATCTCGCTTCAGTTACAGAAATTTCACCATTTCAAGTGAGGATATGTATCTCAGAAATAGTAGCTGTTGGATCATAAATTTTCTGAAACTACGAAAAGCTCTCGACTTGAGATATCTTTTTCATTTGAGGTAGTTTGTTGTAATCTATAAATGGCGAGTTTTGCCCTCCAATTAGTTGTAGTAAAATCGCATGGATCGTATGAATTCAATAGAGATACAATATTCGTAAAAAAAAACTTTTGAAAGCGCATAT